>JABYQS010000079.1:0-167659 GCA_022592435.1 Cerioporus squamosus
CCAACTAGCTTGGACTTGTGCCGGAGAGCGGGACGGAGAAGCATAGGTGAGAGGGCGGAGGGTAGTATCTAGAACGCCGGTGCTGAGGTGGCCCAGGTTCTAGAAGCGCACCAATGTGAAGAGATGTCTTGAGTGGTCCAAGCTCCGGCGGCGTAAAACGCGGCACTCGACAGCGAGCGGACATTCGGGGCGCCGTAGAGGACAAAGCAGGACGAGTGGCGTATCGCCATGTGCCGTTACGATGTCGGAGTGGTTCATCGCAGCGGCGTCCTTTGTCTTCGAGACAGGTGATAAGATATAGTTCAACAAGGTGCAACAGCCTAGCAGTGGGGGAGCGAGACGCATGAGACCAGATGAGACCGCTACCAGGGAGTCGACAGACCATAAGTCGCGCCTCTGACACGCCACGATTACAACACGACAGAGAACTTGACTTGAGGAGTGTCATCTTCAATGGTGTACCGATGAAGTTCCTCAACTATAAACACCGGTGACTGTCCAGCAGTAACTCTTCCGATTGAGGGCATCCGGATAGATGTATGGACCCTCAGAGCCTGGCTGTATTTGAAAGCATGAACACGTTCCGCCGACGGCGGCTTGTTGGGGAGAGCCTCAACCTTCAACCTTCAACCTTCAACGGACGGGTCGAGCACATGAATTGACGGCACTGACCAGTCCCAAACTCGTCCGAGAGCAACGTCAGTGAGTTCAGATGAAGTGGGATCTGGAGGCAGGTCGAGGGCGGTTGAAGGCAAGTAAAGTAAGCACGGTAAGAAGTTCGCGTGGCAAAGTAAGAAGGGCGGCTAAGCTGATAAGCACGTGGTCGAGATCCCTATGCGCGATCAATCAAACTCAGCCAAAATTTTGGAAAGGCAAGAGTGGGCGCTTGCAAAGTATTCCTCCTTCTCCTCCTACCCTTTCCTCGTCCCCCGTTCCTCATCCCCGCAGTTATGGATGTGCGTGTCTACTCGTTGCAAACGAAGGAAATGTGCACTAATCTTGAGATTGTAGCCGGCTTTCGTGCAGAACTTGCACGCTCTCCTCGTCCAATTCACCTCGAACGATACCGTGCAGCTGAAGCAGGTGAGCGATCTCCTCGGTCGATCTGCGTTTTATACGCGTTCCTCACTTCGGTTTGCGTTTCAGGCAACGACCACCCTCAACCGGGAGTTCTACAAGAACGCACAATGCATTCCGGCCCTCGCGAGCATCGTTGCTAGTTCTCCGGAGCAGGCGGTGAGTTTCTTCGACCTCTTCTGTTTCGACATTGTCCTCGGTTCTCCCACCTTGCCCTCGTTATCTTCCCAATTTGTTTCCGATGCGTTCACTTGCGCACCGTGTTTCGACTACGCGTCGAACCGCGGAGGGCATCATATCCCCCGTGCACAAGATCCCCGCCCATCGCCCAGATCGCGCGTGGTTAGGAAACCCTACGCCCTCCGCACCGATATAGAGTGAATCTATATCTATGTCACAGTGCGTACACCTGGGTCCGTGTATGTGTTCTCGAAACGTCCTGCGGGATGGCCAAGGCTCCCTCGGGGTACTCCGGGGTGCTTGTGGCGGACTCTGCACTGCGAGTGGTAGCAGTTCATCATGCATGCATGTGAACAGGAGGCGAACTAGTGCCCCATGTACTCGCACATGCGATAGGTCTGGTTCAGGCAGAATGATGCTGACTGATAATCTCTTCAGGTTCGCCAACTGGCCGCCGTAGAACTTCGGAAACGCATCTCTCAAAACAGCGGAGACATGTGGCTTCAGGTGGAGGCCGACCAGCGCGAGCAGATCAAGAACAAGCTCCCCGAGATCGTCCTTTCCGAGTCCAAGTAAGTTGATCTGTTGCACAGGAGACCACGGTCGTTGATAACCTCTTCCAGCAACCTTGTACGGCATTCGACGGCGCGTGTTATTGCCGCCATCGCTTCTATCGAGATCCCACTCGACCACTGGCCGAGCCTTCTTCCCTTCCTCCAGCAGACTTGCGTGTCTCCGCAGGCTGCGCACCGCGAAGTCGGCATTTACATTCTCTTCACCGTGCTGGAGTCCATCGTCGAGGGCTTCGAGACCCACCTTCAGAGCTTCTTCAAGCTCTTCGGAGACCTCCTCAACGACCCCGAGAGCGCCGATGTCCGGGTAACCACCGTTCGGTATGTGCTGAACGTCTTGTTGGTTGCTTCATGTCTAACCATGGCTATGCAGCGCTCTCGGTGTGATTGCGCAGTACATCGACTCCGACGACAAGGCGAATATCGTAAGTGCCAGGCTGCATCGCGCGTTCGAAGTCAGCTCACGGTCCCGCAGAAAGCCTTCCAAAATCTCCTGCCATCGATAATGAACGTCATCGGCCAGTCGATTGAGGGCGGCAACGAGACGGCCGCTCGCCAGCTCTTCGATGTCCTCGAGACGCTCCTCATTCTGGAGGTCCCGCTTCTTAGCCAATACATCCCTCAGCTGGCCGAGTTTCTGCTCCGTTACGGCGCCAACCGCAACTACGACCCTGAGCTGCGTACGCTCGCCCTCAACGCGCTCAACTGGACGGTCCAGTACAAAAAGTCAAAGGTCCAGTCGCACGGACTTGCCCCTGCCATCCTCGAAGGCCTCATGCCCATCGCGACTGAGGAGGAGCCTGAGGATATCGATGATGATTCACCGTCGCGGTCCGCTCTGCGCATTATCGACTGCCTTGCGACGAACCTGCCGCCCACGCAGGTCTTCCCCGCTCTCCGCCAGCTCATCCAACAGTACTTCTCGTCTGCGGATCCCGCTCAGCGTCGCGGTGCGATGCTCGCTCTCGGCGTCTCCGTCGAGGGTTGCAGCGAGTACATGACGCCGCTCATGAACCAGGTGTGGCCCATCATCCAGTCTGCCCTCCAGGACAGCGACGGCACGGTGCGCCGGGCTGGCTGCATCGCCGTCAGCTGCCTGTGCGAGTGGCTCGAGGAGGAGTGCGCTGCTAAGCACGCTGTGCTTGTTCCGACCATGATGCAGCTTGTCAACGACCCCGTGACGCAGCGCTCTGCTTGCACTGCTCTCGACGCGTTGCTCGAGATTATGCAGGACGTGATCGACCAGTACCTGAACCTCATCATGGAGCGCCTCGTTGGCCTCCTCGACACCGCACCGATCTCCGTTAAGTCGGTTGTCATCGGTGCCATTGGGAGCGCCGCGCACGCGTCGAAGGAGAAGTTCCTGCCGTACTTCCAGCCCACGATGGAGCGCTTCAAGCACTTCCTCGTCCTCACCCAGCCTGGCGAGGAGCAGGAGCTCCGTGGCATCACTATGGATGCGGTCGGCACGTTCGCTGAGGCCGTCGGCAAGGACGCGTTCCGCCCCTACTTCAACGACATGATGGGTCAGGCGTTCAACGGCATCGAGCTTGGTGGTGCTCGCCTGAAGGAGTGCAGCTTCCTTTTCTTCGGGGTCATGGCTCGTGTTTTCGGCGACGAGTTCGCGCCCTACCTTCCCCAAGTCGTCCCTGCGCTCGTTGCGAGCTGCAAGCAGCTTGATCACGGTGAGGAGGACCGTCTGACGAGTAAGCATCGTTCACTCGCACAGGCTTGCCTCATCTAACATCACTCTTCACAGTCAGCGACCCGAAGACAGCTGCCGACTTTGCGTCTGGTCTGACCCCCTCCAACGCCATCAACGTCACGGACGACTCGGAGAACATGGACGACGAGGAGGTCAACATTGACGACCTGCTCGACGTCAGCAGCGGCATCTACATTGAGAAGGAGATCGCTGCGGACACCATCGGCACGATTTTCGCTGCCACGAAGAGCCACTTCCTGCCCTTCGTCGAGCAGTGCACGCTCGAGCTCTTGGGTCTCCTCAACCACTTCTACGAGGGCATCCGTAAGAGCGCCACGGACTCGCTGCTCGAGATCATCCGCACGTTTTACGAGCTCAGCGAGCCCGCTGAGTGGCAGCCCGGCTACGCGGTAGGTTTCAAGTCAAGGCATGAACGTTACTCTTGTGTTGCTGACTTGAGTTGCTTCAGAACGCTGCGCCTCTCGACCCTCGTGTCAAGGAGCTCGTCAACCACGTCATTCCCCAGCTTATCGACATGTACGAGACCGAGGACAACAAGTACGTGTCATCGTTTCCTCCCTTTCGGGCCGCGTATCCTTCGCGCGGCTCAGGCAAGATGAAAGATTAACTCAGCTCACTTCGATGCCCGACGGGCACATGAGACGTTAAATATAGATTTCTGTTCCCTGACCTTTCGCTTCCAAGTCGAGTATCGAACTTGTTGCTGACTGTCTTCTGTCATGCAGGAAGGTCGTGTCGAGCCTCTGCGTCGGTCTTGCCGAGACGATCAACAAGCTTGGCCCCGCGTTCCTTGAGAACCGTAAGTGTAATCATTTGTGCGTGATATATCAGATACTGAACAGTTATCACAGGTGCGGACGCCTTCGCGAACATTGCTGTCCAGGTTCTTGAGCAGAAGGCGACCTGCCAGCAGGACCCTGATCAGGACGAGGCGGACGAAGTTCCTGAGGACTCTGCGGAGTACGACTCCATCCTCATCTCCTCCGCTGGTGACCTTGTCGCTGCTCTCGCCACTGCTCTTGGTGCCGACTTTGCGTCTGGCTACGAGAAGTTCGCTCCTCTCATCATGAAGTACTACGTGAGTCTACCTCCAAATACTCGCTCCGGCTGCTCGTTGATATGTTTCGTCTATAGAAAAAGAACCGGTCCCTCAGCGATCGCTCTTCTGCCATCGGTACTCTCTCCGAGATCATCGGCGGCATGAAGAACGCGATCACGCCTTGGACGCAGCAGCTCATGGACCTCTTCTACAACGCCTTGAGCGACGATGAGCCCGAAGTGCAGTGCAATGCTGCCTTCGCATCTGGTCTGCTCATCGAGCACTCCGATGTTGACCTCTCGCCCCAGTACCTCCAGATCCTCGCTGCGCTCCGGCCAATGTTCGTCGTCGCGCCCGATGCACCCTCTGCCAAGTTCAACGCGCGCGATAACGCCGTCGGCGCCGTCGCACGGATGCTCGTCAAGAACACCGCTGCGATCCCTCTTGACCAGGTGCTGCCTGTCTTCATCGACGCGCTGCCGCTGCGGAACGACTACCTCGAGAACCGTCCCGTCTTCCGCGCGATCTTCCACCTGTTCAAGACGCAGCCCGCTGTCCTCCACCCGTACATCGACAAGCTCCTGCACGTGTTCGCGTTCGTGCTCGACCCCACCGGCCCTGACCAGGTCGGCGACGAGATCCGCGCGGAGCTCATCGCGCTCATCGGCCTGCTGAACCGCGAGGAGCCTGCGAAGGTGCAGGCGGCGGGCCTCACGGCGTTCGTTCCTGGGCAGTAGATGTGTGCACGAGTCGAGAGAAGGTCAATCGGAAGAAGGATTATATCATGTGTTTCATAGTCTCCCTAGTATCCCATCTTTGTTCCAGTTTGTCGTGCAGCGCTATCCATCCCATCCCATCCCATTCCCTCTCATCGTGTCTTCGCTCTACCCTTACGACCTTGACCCACGATCCCGCAGTACCTAGATACTTGGTGCTGGTACTGTACGCCCCTCATTCAATACTGATGCATCTAGAATATGTTGGTTTCTCTTTCCCGTCTCCCTACCCCCGCATCGTGCACGGTCGATCGGATACCCGTGGTCGTTCCCGTTCAACATAGTAGCTAATGGTTTGTATCCGAGAATCAGAAGTTTGTCTTTGTATCTTTGTATCTTTCTGGGGCCATCAAAGGTGTCTTTGTGTCTCCGACTGTCTCTGGACTATCGTATGAGCGCTCGACGGCAGTGGCTCAGCGTGAACATCTTCGTTTCACACCTCCACGAACCCACAACACTATCGACCCTCAAGCTCAAGCTAGTTACAGGTACGCCCATGGAACCTACATAGTGACATCGCAATGCATGACTAGTACTGACATCGGGCAATATACTTACTAGCAATGCCACCCCGGCGGGCTCGGACTCGGACGGGCAAGCCTCACCCCGGGGCTTCGGTCCACTTCGACATCCATCGCATAGATGACCATACGGTTGTATACGAACACATGGGAGAATACGTCAGCATCAAGCAAAACTGCTGTTTTCCGTATAACGCGCAGCCCGACATGCAAGAGTTGATGCGCGAGTGTTCTCGTTACTTGACCGCCCATCCGTCCAAGCAAGTCGGAGAGCGATTCGAGCGCGACAGAGATCCCGACTCCATCCTCGAGCTCGGCTTCCGGTGTGTGCCTTGCGTCTTCCTCCGCGATGGACTTCGATCCGACTTGCTGACGTTGTTCTCTTTGTAGTTACTTGAGTGGCTGTGGCGTCAAGAAGAAGTCCCTCCAGGGCGCGCTTTACATGTTCGACATGCTCACGGACGACTTCGCCTCGGGCCCGGACTACGTAGGCGACAGAGCGCCAGCAGAGATATGCGCGCAGGCCCATTCCGCCGCCGCCCAGGCGTACTGGGACGAGTGGTGTCTGGACACAGACGAGGCGCGCGCCGAAGATCACGCAGAGCTCCATCGCTTCGGGCGGCCGTTCAACCCTGACGGCGAATCGCCCTACGCCCCGCTCATCTTCGCTGCGGTGCACGCCTCGCACAGCGTTCAGCTCGGACTCGTCAGCCCCGCCGTCCTTTGGGTTGGGTTTGGCGTCAAGGACGTCGTGGAGCGTATCCAGGGCACCGATGTCCAGGTCACCAGCACTGGGGAGGAGGTCGACTGGGATGGCGAGTTCAACCCGCTCTGGGATGTGCTGAAGATGCGGGAAAACGAGATCATTGCGGAGGAACGGCGCCGACGCGCGAAGGCGGCGAAGAACCCGCGCGCGTATGTGTGCGGGGCGGAGGGCTGCAACGTGCAAGGTCTGCACAAGGCGGCGCTCAAGGCGTGCGGAGGGAGCTGCCCTGTCGACCTCAAGCCGCATTACTGCAGCAAGGAGTGCCAGAAGCGGGTGCGTCCGCCTTGCGCCCGGTCATCCTGATGGTGATGCTTACATGGTTGTGTGCAGGATTGGCCGAGACACAAGGCGGTATGCAAGCCTGGACGGCACGGCAAAGCGCGTATCATCAACGACGAACAGAAGAACGCGCAATTTCTGAACGAAATCTTGCGCCGTCGCGACGAACCTGGCCAGGACTTGGGCGGCGAGTGGATTGAGGGCCCGACATACGTAGGCCCTGAGCATGCCATCGAGGTTTCGGGCAGCAGACCTGGCGAGACGATCAGGCTCGTCTCGAGCACACTGCAGCCGACGGAGCTTCGCAAATTCCGTCAGGAAATTAGAGAGGTCAAGGCGACGCACTCGGCATGAAAAAGGGTATGGTACCACGGAACTGACATACGTCTATGTATCCAGACTATTGAATGGTGTCTCGACATGTTCTCATGGCTCTGCGATCTTCGCGGCGGCATCTCGAGCGGTGCACTGACAAGGCTCTCGTTCCTCACAAACGAGCTCAAGCATGCCGCAAACTCGCTGACCATCTTCAGACCGTGTGGTGTTGGCAACACTACTGAAAACTGAAAGCAGTAAGTAGTCGGCAGTGTGCTGGGTCCGAGAGACTCGGAGAACCATCGCGGCTGCCACGAGGAGGACATATCACATGCAAGCGCCCGGGGACTAGAAAAGAAGAGGGTGCGAGCGGCTGTGCAACGCCAGTGACGTCTGCCCTCGACGCGTCTGCCCCGTCTCATTTCGCTCTTGATCCCGACCCACGACCATCTCCGCCATGCAGGCCGCGCACAAACGCGCGCTCGTCAACGGACATGCGGCTACACCAGACACGCCCGCGTCGTACTACTATGGCGAGGATGCTGCCATGCAGCCGCCAGCGCCTGAAGACGTCGTGGAGAAGCTGAAGCGTGTCGGCACCATCGGCGAGGCTGCTCATCGCATCGCGGACTTGGTCGCCCGTGAGGCCACAGAACGCAAGCAGATGATTGGAGGCATAGACAACTTCTGGTTGATGCTGCAAGACACGACAGACTTCAACCCGGTGTGTCTGGTGGTGTCGTGTATGATTTGTCGCTAACTTGTTCCATCCAGGCATGCACATCAGTCTTTATCATGCGGGACCAGATAACAGTCGAAAAGATGGCTGAGGTGCGTGCTGAGATGTTCAGCGGACTTCCCTTGATTTGACGCGTCTTCAGCAATGTACCCGACAAGCCGAAAAGTTTCCTAGATACCGACAGAAACTCGAGTCGGTGGGACGACTTCTGCACGGCGCAGTCTTCGTAGACGACCCCGACTTCAACGTAATGAACCACATCCACGTCCGTAGGCTCCCGGAGCCTGCTGGTAAAAAGGAGCTAGATGCACTGGTAGGTCGGACCGTCTAGCCGCCACATGAAACATATCTGACGGGCTATTGTCACACAGGTAGGAGAACTCATCGCTCAAGAGTGGGATCTATCGAGACCACTATGGGACACTGTGATTGTCGAGAACTACCGCGATGAGAATGGCGTTTGCGCGGTGATCGCCAGGGGGTAAGCGAGCTGGCCGCGGACGTGTACGACTGCTGACGTACTTTTGCAGTCACCACACACTCTCCGACGGACAAGGCTTTGTTATCAGCCAACTATTCCTGACTTCATACTACGACGACCTCGCGCAGATGATGGATGGTGCGGCGGACAAACTCCACAAGGCTAAGCGTGGTCAGCTCCTGCCCTCCGAGTACAGCAAATCGCTCAAAGCACTTGACCCTTACTCCACCGACCACCCAGCGTCTCCGCTCCTTCATGTCTTCTTGGCTCTACTCTTCTGGTTCACGAATCTCTTCCAAACGTTCGCCTCCCTCTTCTTGAGCACGTATCAGGCGATTCGAATGGTCTCTACTGTGCTCCTCACGTTCTGGCGTGTGGAGATGGTCACTGCAGATCAGTCCCGTGAACGGACGCCACACCGAGAGTTCTCCAGTTCGAAGTCGTTCAGCTTGCAGGACGTGAAACTCTGCCAGCAGGCATTTTCTGGACCCAGGCCTGGCTATGCTGTGGCGGGCGTACCGAAGGACCAGCGTCGGAACGTCAGGAGCAAAGTTGGACATGTCACGTTGAACGACGTCGTCTGCGCTATCATGGCCGATGTTCTCGGGAACATCGTCGCATCGAAGCCAGCGCCGACGACCACTTGGGGTAAGATCCGACGCACGGCGAACAAGATCCTCCCCACGCCCGTGGGCTTCTTCATGTAGGTGACGTCGAATTCTTTTTGGACGCGCCCAAGTTGAGTCCTCTCGTTACAGCCCCATCAGTATCCGCCAGCCCGGCGACTGGTCCATGCGTAACCTCTCCACTGCCTCCAACGTCTATTTGAAGCCTGCCCGCACACTTAGCAGCGACATCTCCATCCGCGAGATCCACGAGCACATACATCAATGCCGCCGCGAGCTGTCGCTCTTTAAGCACAGCGGGTGGCCCAAGTTCTGCTTCCACGTGTTGCAGCTCACCGGCCAGGCCCCGATCTTGTTCCCGTTGTCGTGGTTCCCGAAGTCGAAGGAGCACAATCCGCTGGTGAAGGCGATGAGGAGGTTCGTGGTGAAACCCATCGCAGACGCGTGTCTGCAATCATGTGAGTACCACTTCTGCAGAATAGCGTTGCGCGAGACCATATCGTTAACGCTGAATTTCCAGTCGCTGCGATCCTGACAAAGTACGAGTGCCGCTCGTTTCATTCACCATGTGTCAACATTCTGACCGTTTCTTAGCATTCCCGGCCCATCGAAGAAGCCTATCACCATGCACGACGTCGAGGTAGCGAAGTGGACCGCTATCCCACCCCAGGCGGGTGCGGGCACCATCGGCATCGGCATCATGTCGTACGCGGGTGGGATCTCCATCGGAGTTTCCGCCGATCACGTCCCTGGATCGGAGGGCGCCGCGCGCAGGGTGTGCGAGGACTTCGAGCGGCGCTTCGAGCTGTACGTCGCGCGGGCGAAGGAGGTGCTCGACCACCAGGACTAGAGCGCCGAGGTCGAGGTTGACGGTGCGAAACATAGAAGCATGGCGACGATCTGCATCCACTCTGTCTAGAACGTATTCTACTCACTCTTTGTGTCAGCTGTTGTAGGGATCGGACAACCCGCATACCGCTCCTTGGTCTATAATTGTATACCAGCTGTACCGCGTAATACCACTCTGTACGCCATAGTCTCCGGCAAGTCGGACGACCTGGTTCAAGGCTGATATACGACATGCGGACGGCGGTCGGGAAGGTGAGTGTCTGTTCTTTTTCTGTCTGCGCCTACCCTTTGGCAGACGGCCGCCGTGACATTCTCCATCAAGGCCATTGACAGACCTGGTATGTGAGCATGACTGAGCTGCAAGGCTATGTGGGTCGGCTGGTTGGTCATCTAGTGGGATGGACAGCGGCGAGACCTGATCGCTTTCATGATCCTTGTCGTCTGGCTGACCGCGGTGTCTGGGAGGCAGCTATGAGTACAGCACTCAGCTCTGACCTTCACATATTAAGTCGTTCCTCAGGTATGGGAGCTGCGAAGCCGTTGTCCCACACTGAACGTGGAACCTCGGTGCTTATGCGCTGACCATGCAACTACTTCATGCAGGGCACAACATACACGGTGGTCCATGCATAGACCCGGTCGGCGAAGAGCTCGTGGATTTCGGCCCCCTTGTTGAAATATCGTGCAACAAACTTGCACCGCTGCATGTCCTCCAGGATACGCCGGAGATATTCCTAGCCATGGCCGGCTGGAGGAGCGCCGGAGGGTGCCGCCAAAATGCCTCGATAGACTTTATAAAGATGGTGCGTTCGCGCGATCCACGGTCTTCGGATGCAGACGTACGTAAAGGACAGGCGGGACGGAGATGCCGCATCGCACTTGTGGGTACATTGTGTGGTTTCAGGTGCTATATTCGGAGGAGGGGGCGTCTCGGGCAGCGCCGTCGTGAGCAGCTCAGTGGCTTGGTTAGTGAGTGATCTATATACGTGAGTTTTCCAATGATGTATCTCTGGTCTTTGGGTACTCACATCTGCCTTGCTTCCAAGTAGGATTGAAGCGCGGGCTTCAGCAGCAAGGAGTACTGAGTACGCTTGCTGCGAATCCACGGGCTTGTGAGGCCGCCACAGCAATGAGCCAGGTACGTCGAGTTCCGCAGGCAGTAGATCACATAGTCTCCTGTAGGTCTTGTGCGACAGCGCTGGATGACTCGATTGGCCCTAGACTAGCAGCAGACGCCTCCTGCGGCCCCCGGTGTGCAAGGACGCTGGCGAGATCGATATTTTGGTCGACCGCAAGCAGGTATATAGGCCAGGGAGGTAGAGAGGGGACTCTTCACCTCTGAGGTACCACCCACAACAGCTCTCCAACCAGCCGCATCGTCTACTATGCACTTCAACATACTTCCGTCCCTCACTGTCTTGGCCGTTATGGTCGGGGAGGCCATCGCTGTAGGACCTACCGCTGCCCTCACTATCCTCGACGCCGCTGCCACCCCGGACGGATATGTCCGCCAGGCAGTCCTGCCTAACGGAACGTTTCCGGGGCCACTGATAAGTGGCAACAAAGTCAGTGTTCCACTGCTTATTTCTCTCTCGCATCGCTACTTATATGCTCAACACCGCCTATTCCCAGGGTGACAACTTCCAGATCAACGTCGTCGACCAAATGACGAACGCAACTATGATCAACTCTACCACTGTCGTGCGTAGTATTCCCCGTCTACCTCACCCCCCCAGCATCGCCTGCTCACTCTCCTCCTGGTCTTCGGCAGCACTGGCATGGTATCTTCCAGCACGGGACGGCGTGGGCGGACGGCACCGCGTTCGTCACGCAGTGCCCTATCCAGCCGGACAGCGCGTTCCTGTACAACTTCACGGCCGTCGGCCAGGCGGGCACGTTCTGGTACCATAGCCATTACATGACGCAGTACTGCGATGGTCTGCGGGGGCCTTTCGTTATATACGACCCTGAGGATCCGTACCTCGACATGTACGACGTCGACGCCGGTGAGTAGTCCCCACGGTGATATAACAGTAAATCCTCATCATGGCCGTGCAGAGTCGACCGTTATCACTCTCGCGGATTGGCTTCATACGGCTGCGCAGCTAGGCCCCCGATTCCCGTACGTCAAATAGTTTGGGGATCTGGGGCGCACGCCGCTCAAACTTATAACAACTGCAGCACTCCGGACTCCACGCTGATCAACGGCGCGGGCCGCTACCTTGGGGGCCCGGAGTGGCCTCTGTCAGTTATCACCGTTGAGCAAGGGAAGAGGTATGAGCTGCTGGTAATATCATGGACGATCAAGTGTCAGTCGCTGATTGCATCGTAGATACCGCTTCCGCCTGATCAACATGGCCTGCGAACCGAACTACAACTTCACAATTGATGACCACAACATGACTATCATCGAAGCGGACGGCGAGTACACCGAGCCGTTGACTGTCGATTTCATCCAGATCTTTGCTGCTCAGCGCTATTCATTCGTTGTATGTCTCCTTGCACGGCTCCTCCCTATCCATGAGTTGATGGATCTTCTTCCTGTAGCTCAATGCGACGCAGCCTATCGACAACTATTGGATTCGAGCGAACCCAAGCTTAGCGCTGCCCAACGGGACGGGGTTCGCTGGAGGTCTGAACTCCGCCATCCTGCGCTACGTAGGAGCGCCGGATACCGATCCTACTACGACTCAGACCCCAAGTGTGATACCTCTGGTTGAGTCGAACCTGCACGCGTTGGTAGACCCGGCGGCTGTGAGTCTTTGAGCGTCCTGAATCTAGAGCAAGGTTGCTGAAGCGTTGTCACTCCAGCCCGGAGAACCTTTCCCTGGAGGGGCGAACGTGAATATCAACCTAAACTTCACCTTCGTATGTAACATCCATGTCGGTTGGGACTGCTCTAGGCCGCTGAGACTTGTCGTTGTTTGCAGAATACGACGGACATGCTCTTCTACGCGAACGGTGTCTCTTACGTCTCTCCGAACACGACGATTCTTCTGCAGATCCTCACCGGCACGCCTGGCGCTATGGATCTGATGCCTGCGGGGAGCATCTACTACCTCCCGCCGAACAAGTCGATCGAGATCACCATGCCTGCGCTGCCTTTGGCCGACCCGGGCCACCCTCATCCGTTCCATCTTCACGGTGTACGTTCCATGACAGATCCTTTGTTTCTCGACTCACATATGTCGACCGCAGCATTCATTCTCGGTTGTCCGCAGCGCAGGTCAGGCCACCCCAAACTATGTCAATCCGGTCCGTCGCGACACTGTCAGCATCGGAAACGACGGCGACAATGTTACGATCCGGTTCACCGTGAGTCCTCCTGATCTGCTGAGGTTGCACACGCGCGAATGATCTTGTCCCCTTCGACAGACCGACAACCCTGGTCCGTGGTTCCTTCATTGCCACATCGATTGGCACCTCGAGACGGGCATGGCGGTTGTCATGGCGGAGGATGTGCAGGATATTCCGCTTGATGTGATTCCCCCTCGTAAGTCCCAGAGACTGACTCAATGGGCTGTAACTAACTGGTTGGTTCTGTAGCTTCATGGTCTGCGCTATGTACACCTCCGGCACCGAGTGTTCAAGAGATGCAAGCTCACGTATAGTTGTCTAATACAATAGAGGATTGAAATAGAATGTCGTTATATGGTGAGATGGCCGAGCGGTCTAAGGCGCCAGACTAAGGACGCTGAGTGGCGTAGGTAATCTGGTCCGTAAGGGCGTGGGTTCGAATCCCACTCTCATCATTTGTAGTTGGTGAACCCTTTTTTGTGCACCTGTGTCCTCGTTGAACGAACTCGCGCTTGGCATCATGATCATGTTTTTTCCCCGCCAAGTGAAAGCTACTCAACTAGACATATGCAAAGGCAATCCGGAGCTGGCTACTCTGGTCTACCTCAAAGAAGCAAGCAGAACAAGGTTCCTCGGAGATGGGATGTGAAAGTTCATGTCCTGAAGTGTAGTGCCTTCTCAGCCCGGACTCTTCTCGAGTTCCGCACCCCCTCCTTCTCTCCCTCTCGACCACGAGTATAGTAACAAAGGACAACGATAAAGATCTTCGACACTGATCCCGGTATGATCCTTCCCATAAATACATCACCATTGGGAGCCTGACTCCTGCACCACTGCTCACTTGGTGTTTGCAGCATCCTCTGCCACACGGCGCTCTGGCGTGACAATGAACACCATACCACCCGAGACACTGCTCGACATTCTCGCTCACGTTCGTTCCTCCATAGACTGGACGCGACCCGCCTCTTCTATCTACGGCTGGATCACAGTCTCCCATGTTTGTCGCGAGTGGCGCGAGTTGCTGCTCGCGCACCCCTCCATGTGGGACCATCTGCTCATGGCCGAGTCCCTGAACCCTACCGTCAATGCGGCGGCTGCAGCATTCCTTGAGCGGGCCGGTGAGGCACCTCTTCATCTCTACCTCGTTGCTGGACCCGTGTCCCAAGGCGCAACAGGCACCTCCGAACGCCTGGCAGAGCTCCTCCAGCAGGCGATCCCACGCACCACGCACCTCTCGATCTGCCTCAAACGGGAGAATACCCTTGAACCGCTCTGGTCGAAGCTACGCATTCCGGCACCGCTCCTCTCCGACATTTTCGTTCTGAACACAGCGGCATTCACCTTCCTTGGTGTCTTTGCGATGAACATTTTGCCATGGGCCCCAGACCATGTTCTTCCAAGATCGATGTTGTTCAATGACCACACGCCCTCGCTGGAATCCGTTCGGCTTACCCACATTTACAATCCCCTCCCCATGAACCTCGTGTGCCCCGGACTCAGGCGACTGGAGTTGAAGGGGTACGACAAACATCACATGGGCAGTGTCCCGATTAGCCTTCTTCAGGACGTCGCCGCCCAACTCACCGAGCTGGTCCTGTTGTCCGCTGCTGACTTCGATGTCGCGTACCCTGACTCGGATCCACCCAGCCCAAGGTCGCGTTCCCCACTCTCGAGAATCTCGTCGTGTACGGCACTACGACCTACATCCCCGCCATCCTGAAGCACATGTCCTTCCCTACCACCACCGTCGTGCGCATCCGTCTCCACTATCCCGTCAGGGGAGGCATTGTGTACCAGGACCCCTTCGGAGCACACGCCGTGCAGCCCGATCCAGACGGTCTCATAGAGGCCCTTCTACCTCTGTTCCCCGCTGAGAAGCCGGTCCTCGCGGTGTCCATCGCGGAGGGGCACGAGATGGGGTCCCGGTTCTGGACCTCGCTCGGAGACAACCCGGACGTACCGGAGGCTGGCACACCCCGGCTCACCCTGGTGAACACCGAGAAGCGCATGGACATTATGGCGTTCATTCGCAGACTTGCGCTCGACGCCGTGCAGATCCTCCACCTCTGCTCCCACGAGCCGGTCAACGCTACTCCGTGGATTCCTGCTGTGCGCAAGATGGACCGCGTGCACCAGGCCGAGATCGTCGGGAACGGCGCTGTCGCGTGCTTCGCACAGCTCATGAGAGAGCATGACGGTCGCTTCATGCTCCCCGCTTTGCGGGACGTGGGCTTCTTCTGGGGAGAGTACGTGCAACCGCAGAACCCGTTCCAGGTGTTCGCAGATGCCGTGGCGGCCCGTGCTGCACGTCAGGCGTCTGCTCTGGAGGATGTGTGGTTCACGGATTGCAAGGGCTTCGAAGGCGCTCCGATCGACTCCTTGCGAAAGGTTGTGGACAATGTGGGCGTAGACAGGCCTGGCTTGTGATGATGTCGTCGTTTCGGCTCTGTACGCTCCCCGGTCTCGCGACTGCATTCTGTTCTAGTATGTCTCTGCTTGTACGATACGTGGTGTAGTATCTCATTTTTTCCCTCACAACCCCGACCCCAGAGCCTGTATGTACAATTAGAGAATGTATGCCTTGGTCGACCATAAATCCAACCTTGCGAGTCGCATACCTTCTCCTGCAACCACTTGCGTTCGCGCTTGCCACAACGTCAGTCGCTTGAACCGGATCCATGAGGTCGGCTTTTCGTCACTCCCGGGCTTGAAGACGACCCCCGCTGCGAGAACCAGGGCTACAACTTGGCAGCGGAGCTGGTAGGCGTTCTTCGAGACATAGTGCTTCCAGCAGCGACTCATATGGTCTAAGTGTGATTCTCTAGTATTACTAGCCCTCAAGATTCGGTGTCGCTGACTTTGCGTATGCGTCTCCATATCCCTCCCCAGCATCTGATATGCGCACGAGTTACATGGCGTCAAGGGAAGTATTCGTTCGTCTACTGAATCCAGCAACGGCGCCGGCCTTTGAAGTTGTGCTCCGCATCCGCATCTTCATCCTCATCATAATCCCACATGGGGTCCTCAATCTCGTCGCTATAGTTCCAGTCAAAGTGGTCGTTCAACCTCCGCTGAAACCACTCGTTCTCCTCTCTCAGCCTCATAAGTGATTTCTCGTGGTACTCCTGACGCAAAGAAGTGAGTGGACAGTACGATGTCACTCGCGGTAATCGCAACGACATACCTTCCAAGTCGGAGCCTCGTGAGAAATCCGGGAGACAATGTTCTCTGCTGTTCCGTTCGGCATCTCATCGATTTCCTGCATCAAACTGCTGCCAGACAATGGCCTGCCATCCCTCTTACGAAGCTTGGCGTATTCGCGCAGTCGCTCACGGATGAACGCCTTCCGTGCGTCTGAAGCAGGTTCCCAGCGCCCGGGTGCAGCGCGCAGTAAGACGTCGTACTGGGCACCCATATACTGGACAGCAAGGTTGTCGCAGCATTGAATAGCTTCGTCAAGCGTTGAGGTTGTCACGATATCTTTCGTCGCATGTTGGTAGGGGGAGTAGTGCGCAATATAATCGATGGCTACGTGAGCAGAAATCAATATCTTTAAGCGTGGCAGAGGGAGGGAACTTGGACGAGAGTAGGGCGAACGTACCTCCATTATCTTTCCGGACGGGTGAGATACTGAACCTTCCACCGGATGGAGTCTCGAGCAGGTAGAAACCGGGACCTTCTCCACAGTAAATCCAATTGTTCCAGCTAAGAGCTCGCAGCTGCGAATCGCCGGAGGCCTGGTCCGGGACGTCGAAGGGCGTGTCCTCATCGATATACACGACGACTGGGATGCGCCCCACACGGGCCAGCTCTTCAAGCCGCTCCCCTGTCTCGTGCTTTGCTTTCTCCCAGATCATACGGTTGTGCGACCTTCGTCGGTCCAGCTCAGCCGGATCCTTTCCAAAGAATTTGGGTGCGGACAGTAGACCGGCAACGTGGCATTTTGAGTCCGCGAAGTCGATGACGAGGCAGTCTTCCTTGCCGGTTTGACGAGATTGTCGCATCCCGCGACCTACCTGCAAAGCCGTAAGTACGAAGCAGCAGCGCATCATTGTTGCGACTCAACCTGACCATCTGGCTTAGCAAATTCGGAGATTGCGTCGGTCTAGCGATCACTACGCAGTCAATGTTTGGGATGTCTGTTCCTTCGGTGAAGACGCCTAGAGATCACTTCAGCTTCATTGTCGGACCATGACAGGAAATCGAAGCGTACTGCAGTTCACCAGGACAGGATATTTGCCCGCCTTGAAGTCCGCCACAAGGGCGGCACGTTGGGCCGTCGCAGTCTGGCTACTGACGGCGCGTGCATCTACACCTGCTGCACGGAACGCATCTGTGACATTAGCGACATGGGCAAGGTTAACGCAGAATATCACGGTAGACTTGCGGTGCGCTATGTACAGTGTTAAGCAGTGCTATGAAGTCGACTCCGTGAATGACTCACAAGCCTTCTCTTTCCATGCACGAACAAGTAGTTCGATCATGGCGTTAGTATTGAGCACGCGAGCCAAGGAATTTTCGTGGTAATCCCCGGTGCGCTTGTGCACGCTAACTTGACCAAGGCCCATCTTCGCTTGAACAGTAGTGAAGCGGAGATCGCAGAGCCTGTGCATAGACCAACAGCTTCAGTGGACATATCGCGTAGCAATACTGTTGTACGAACCACCCTTGGCGCTGAAGCTCTACCACATCTTGATGGTGCACAATATCCTCGAACACGGAGGCGAGTGCGAGGCCGTCGAAGCGGCTGAACGTTGCCGAGAATCCAATGATTGGTACTTGGTAGTCTCCAGCGGGTGGAACGAACTCGATCGATACCTGAGTTGAAGTGTGCGAGAACACTCCGGTACCTGGGCCGAAGATGAGCTTTATACCGGGCGGCCAACTGCCTACTTACGAAAGAGCCGCAGCATGATGAGCCTCATCGACGATGATTATCTTCGTGAACCGCGGGTTGAGCTCGTCCAACCTGCCAGGTCGAGAGAGAGATTGTATGGTCGCCACGGTGCTGTCAATGTCCCTAGTGAGTGACGACCCCCTAGTAGCCAACACCAGATGCATGTATGACTCACATATCCGCCAGTCCTGAAGCCCTCTCTCCTCCCTGGTCTATCTCGATCGTCCAGTGCGGAAACAGCCTGCGTGCTTGCTCCACCGTCTGTTGAACAAGTTCGATGCCGCTCACGACGATGATCGCTCTGGTGGCATTGGGCGCGGCAGCTGGCGGGGGCAACGTTTCCAGCAGATGGAGAAAGATGGCAGTTTTTCCTGAGCCGGTAGGAAGAGAGACGCCTATTCTCCTAGAACGGTCCGCGAGCTCCTCCACACAAGTGTTGAGACAGTCCTGTTGATAGGGCCTCAAAACGATGGGTTGGTGAGCATTCGGTGCCTTGTTACGATAAAATCTTGATTGGATATGTGTGTTGGTAGAAGTGACAGCGCGAGAGAGAGGGAATCTGCGAGCTAACATGGAGGGCGTTCAGAGTTATGGTGCGGTAGATGCATGTTCTCCTCGCAGCGTACGACGTGGCTTCGGCGCTTGAGTAAGGTTTCATACATCGACTACAACGTCGTTGATGTCCAGGTAACCGATTAGTTTTACACGTATATTGTGAGGCACTCCTTGAACGCTGACTTCTGGTGCACGGGCTCGTCAACCGTTTGGACTTCTCACAACCACGAAGCCACTCACCGCCGTCCAGACTACTTGCCAGTCCGCCTTCGCGATGCATGAACGAAATGCATAAACCATCCCCTTCCTGTTGATGTGGCGCACCACTTCTCATCTCTATTATGCGACGACTTCAGAGGCATCGCCGCCTTCTTATAACGCGTACCGAACTAAGGCAACGGAGATCGTCATCGTGCAGCCGGTCAGCATCTTTCATCTTCACTATGCACAGCAGTCATTCAGCTCATATCAAGCCACACGTCAGAACAACAAGTCACGCACGCAAGCAGCTGACACGACTTCGGGGTTTACAGTGGTTGCTCACTTGAGGCGGTCGAGGCACAAACGACCGTGACGTACTCCTTGAGACTGACGGAACGCGCACTATCCGCATCAGAAGAACTAAGCTGAACACTGAAGACAGCTCCAACACACGGCCCGCAGACCAGCATGACGAACTGCAAGGATTGGTCATGCGCAACGACGGTAGAGCCCAGTACCGCGGGCGGAGAACTGATGTCGTGTTTGCGCTTCTGCCCGTACCGTGGATCGGTCAGATGATGCATCACGCACTCTTCAGAACTCAAGGCCGCACCGTGTATATATACCCCGACCTGCAGACCCGTAGACTCGTAGGACAACAGACCCGTGGACTCGTAGGACTGCAGACCACTGCGGCCCACTCCTCCCTGATCTCCAGCTCGCAGCGCAAGATGGTCGGTCGCCTTCTGGCAGCATTTCTACTCGCAGCGTCGGCCATCGCGGCTGGGCCTTCCCCGGGGCAGATCAAGAACCTCGTCACATTCGGGGACTCCTACACGGACATCGTGAGCTTCGCGTCTCATTACGGCCTGTGAGTCGTGCAGCATAACGTCACTCACGTGTATATCAGGACCGACATGCTGACGGCGGCACCATGTGGCCCGTCTTCGCCGCGGAAGAGGGCAACTTCACCCTATTTCCGTTCGCCATATCCGGTGCGACGTGTTCGTCCGTCTTCGCGAGCCAGCTTTCCGCATATTTCGACGAGACTTCGAACGGCTCTCTCAAGCTCGACCCGAAGGAAACAATATACACGCTCTGGATCGGGACGAACGACGTGGGCGTGCACGGCCTTCTGACGGGCCAGACTGCCGGAGCGACCATCGTCAACACAACCGCGTGTGCTGTGAACTGGTTGCAAGTCTTGTACGACTCGGGCGCGAGAAACTTCATCTTCCAGAACGTGAGTGTGCGCGATCATCAGATATGACGAACGGAGAACTCACGAAGGTTGACAGATGGTCCCGCTCGAGACCGCGCCCTTGTACGCGCGGGACTCGTATCCAAACCGGTACTGGACCGCACAGCGCAACACGACCGAGTGGAACGTCTTCATCAAGGAGCTCACCACCTCCGGGAACGCCATTGCTGAGCTGATGCTGCAGGCTCTAGCACCGGCTTTGCACGGCGCGCACATCGGTGAGGGTGTGAGCTAGGCGGACTGCGTTTGAATCACTCACCATGTGCGCATAGGTCTGTTCGACTCGCATTCCCTCTTCGCGGACATGTTTGCTCGCCCTCAACTCTACCTCAACGGCACGGCGCCACTGAACGTGACTGGGGCCGTGCACGCTTGCGTCTTCAAGCTGAACGAAAGCACCACTGACCCAGGAGTCTGCACCGACGCGGTTGGGACAGACCAGGACAGCTTTCTCTGGTAAGTGATGCCGTCGAACAGGTCTTGCGGTACTGACGAGGCGTAGGTACGACGAGCTTCATCCGTCTGTGCAGGCCGAACGGGTTGTCGCGAAGGCGATTTCGGATGTCATCCACAGGAAGACGGAGCAGTGGATCACTTGGTTCTCGTGAACACAATGTAACGTCTGGAGGTACAGATCTGCTTATGACATAGTGTCAGACCGTCGTAAAGTATAAGTGTGAAGCCAATCCCATACCTTGCTACGCTGTCGCGCCTGTTCGTAGTGAAGAGCTCCGCCCGTGCCCCCAGCTACACTGTGTCTCAGAGCCGGTACGTTCGAGGCGAAGCCTTGAACCAAACCAGGCAATACTGGCACTTCATACGTCGAGGAGCTTGGGAGTACGACCTCGGTTCGTCCCGCGCGGGGTTGCAGAGATGTAGAGACCCTGGGTTGAAGTCGCACATCGGCGAAGCATGCCAATGAGCGCACGTCGATGCCCGTATCCGCAAGACGTACCTCGAGGTGATAACATAACCGGTTGCGCCGTACGGGTACGGACGCACATGCGCCATGACTTGTACAATGGAAGTACGGGGGCGTCTACTGTTGCACGTTGCACCGTCATGCGACGAAGGTTACGCCAGGGAGCATCCACCGCGAGAGAGTTGCGGCCATGACACGGGGTCCACGAGTAAGCGGGAGAGGGTTGAATAGCGATCGAGCTTTGCAGTGCACCCGTAGCAATCCGTAGGTCCAACGTGAACGATGACGATCCCCGCTGACATGCGTCGGCTGCCAGTCTAGACACCATTCTGCGAATACATCATGAGGATGACGGATCGAGCATGTCGGCTGCTCAGAGGAGGGAGAACGTACCGTGCAAACCCGACTCCCGACGACGACGAGGCAGTCCCGATGAGAGTCCCGAGGTGACGCGCACACCAGCTTCCAAGAGACTAGTTTTTGATAGTCGCCTGTATGGGGCCCATGTACGCTACGGAAGGCGGCGGCTTGCCAGGGAACCCGTTCGTACATTTTCTGCGATGTGTGCAGGGAAGCCGAGGAGAGCGAGTACTGGTTATCGTCGTGCGGCATCTTCTTGATAGAGGGCACCGAGTGCGCACTGGCAAGCGCGTCATTTCAGGATGAATTCGACATCGCCAATGTGTTACAGAACTTACAAGTACCTGAGCTGTCTTCGTGGAACGAGGAGCCTGTCGCTGAAGGAGGACATGCCTGTCAGTCACGGACACGCGTGACGTCAGCACGCGCTCCGTGACAGACCGCGTCCCATCTGCCTTTCCTCGTCAGAAGACCAGGCGAAACTTCGGGCCCAACTCCGACAATGCTCGGGCACCGTCAGGCGGTCCGCGCATGCCCATAGGCCCACGCGATGCCCCCATGGCGGGTTGAGAACATCCTCATCAGCAGGACCGGTCTCAATATCGCACTTCTGCGGGCACCCGAGGCGCGGTCAGATGATGCACCATGTACGCGCGAAAAATAGCTGCCCTCACCGAATATATAAACCGAAGAGCGGACGAGGAGACTGCAGACCGCATCGTCCCCAAGCCTCCTGGTCTTCAGCTTCACCTCGGCTTCAAAGAATGGCCGCTCGCTTGCTCGCTGCAGCTCTACTCTCTGGGAGCATTGCGCTCTCCGCACTTGCCGCTGGTCCGATGCCGGGCCAGATCAAGAACCTCGTCACGTTCGGGGACTCCTACACAGACGTCGTTAGTACTGCAGTCGT
Source organism: Cerioporus squamosus (assembly GCA_022592435.1). NCBI lineage: Eukaryota > Fungi > Basidiomycota > Agaricomycetes > Polyporales > Polyporaceae > Cerioporus > Cerioporus squamosus. The sequence continues at coordinate 22,347 of JABYQS010000079.1, forward strand.
TCATGATAAGTGTCAAGATTGCTCACCCTGCGTATTCTCATCCATAGGACGCTCATGCCGACGGAGGAATCATGTGGCCTGTGTTTGCGGCTGAGGAAGGCCACTTCAACCTCTTCCCGTTCGCGAAGGCTGGCGCGACTTGCTCGAACAACCTCACCTCGCGCCCATTCCCGCCTGTCTTCGAGAGCCAGCTGCCGCTCTACTTCGCCGAGAAGGCGAACGGCTCCCTCAAGCTCAATCCCGAGGAGACAATGTATACGCTCTGGATCGGCACGAACGACGTCGGGGTGGGGGCCCTCCTGACGGGGAGCCAAACTCCCGGGGTAACGATCGTGGACACGATTGCATGCGCGGTGAACTGGGTCAAGGTTTTGTACGCGTCGGGGGCGAGGAACTTCATCTTCCAGAACGTGAGTGTCTGGTACAGAACCTTGACTGTAGGTTCATAAAGACAGCGACTGACCTAGACCGGCCGACAGATGATCCCGCTTGAGACGACGCCCCTCTATTCGCCTGACTCGTATCCAAACCGATACTGGACGGCGCAGCGCAACACAACTGAGTGGAGTGTCTTCATGACCGAGCTCACCACCTCCGGAAACGCAATCGCCAAGCTGATGCTTCAGGCTCTGGCTCCGACTCTACACGGCGCGCATATCGGTGAGTACGAGGCTGCACAGGGTGCTTGTATGCGCACTCACCATGAGACGATCGTGCAGGCTTGTTCGACTCGCACTCCCTCTTCGCGGATATGTTCGCGCGCCCTGAGCTGTACCTGAATGGCACAGCGCCGCTCAACGTCACTGGGGCCGTGCATGCGTGCGTCTTCGAGCTGAACGAGAGCACGAGCGACCCCGGGGTCTGCACGGACGCAACCGGGACGGACCAGGACAGCTTCCTCTGGTGAGTTGCGTGGATGAACGCGTGCTTTCGAAGATTGACAAGGCGCCACATAGGTTTGACGAATTGCACCCGTCGGTGCAAGCTGAACGCGTCGTCGCAAAGGCAATCTCGGACGTCATCCACAGGAAGACTGAGAAGTGGACGACCTGGCTCTCGTGAACACTCAGAACAGATATGTTGAGGTGACGAAAACCTGCCCTTGCGCAGATGTCAGTGTCTTGTAGCAAACGATAGACAACAGGACGAATGCGTACTTGCCCATGTTCACAACGTTCGGAATATGCGCGAGGAATCTCCCCAAGCCGGATATTGAGTACACAAGAAGTGCCACGACTGACTTGGTCTACGAAGCACGACTCGATGTTGTTGCTCTCAGCGACGAGGACCGAGGCACGCGCGACACAAAACACGCGACATACGAGAGTGGAGAAGATGGATTGCAACAGACACGATACACAGGCTACGTACACGACATCCCAACACCAGCACAGAAGTCTGTAACTCCAACACGGGCCGCTCCCGACAGAGACAAGGTCGGTACGATCTTGAGATGGAGGGTTTGCTCTCCCTCGCGAAAGGTTCAAGATCCTCCCCAGCGCGTCGCAGTCGAGACGTAGACACAGAGAGAGGATCCCAAATATCAGCCCACGAGGTGTAACTTTCGATGAAACGCGAAAGGGCCTCCCGCCTTATATGCGGGGCGTCCCCGACAAGCGCCCCACCCGAATTGGCAGGAGGCGGGAAGTTCGCACGCACGGACCAGTGCGAGCACAGATATAAGCTGCCAGCGCGCGGACGGCAGTTTTTCTTTACAGTCACCTCGGTCTCTGAAGCTGGCGTTTCTGCATCGCGCATGCGTGGAACGTTCTTGCCTTGGGCTCGTCTCAGGGCGTGGTTCAACGACCGAGAAGAGCGATCTCGCGAGTCTTAGGCTGGGCATACCGCTGGCTGTTCTTTTCTTCTACTGGTCGCGCGGTTAATCAGCCTTTGATACATTCCCTGCTTGTCGACTTCTGCATGGAGTACGTCTTCCCTGTATCCTATTCTAGTACGCCATGCAATAACATGATCTGCTTGTCCTCACGAGCTGACGGCAAAGTGCACAAATGACCACCGGAACAGTTAGATTTACCTGCGTGAGAAGGACCCGTTAACGTTGAACTTCAGCTCATCCGACATTCGAATCCCATATCCTCTTCGAGTCTTTGTGCCCTGTTTTCAGCATACTGATCAAATGCGAGAGCTTACTGACAGCATCAGCATTGACAGAAGCCCTCCGGATAGCCTTGTACCTCCCGCAGCACGTCCCTCCTCCCGAACATCCGGCTCACCCAGCGCAAAGGGAGCACGCTCTCACTCGGGCTGATGGCGCAGGTCCACAGGCATCAGCTCCAGGGAACGCGTACCCATCCCGAGCCGACCCACCATGCCCGGTCCACGTTCCACGACGGCCTGCGTGCACGGCGACAGCAAACGTGTTACGAAACGGTATTTCCTCGGTCGTTCCGCTCCCGTAACTCATTCGCTGACCTATCGACGTTGCAAATTGCCCAGGCACGATTGGCACCTTCTGTCACGTATCCGCTGCGTCGATGCATTCGCCGCCTTTGCCTCTGCCCTCCTGCCACGCACGCTGGTGTGATCGCACCACTACATTCGAAAGTCGTTACGGAACAATGTGATATGAAGGCGCAACAACTCGCACGGACCGTACTCAAAAGTCAAGCGGCCACCGGAGAGGCGTGTGTTCCGCCCTCTGTGCGCAGTCGTGCTATACTCAGGCTCAGGGTCCACCTCACCTCTCCCTTAATCAGCCATTCATACAGGACGTGTCGATTTACTTCCAGACAGTCTGGCCGAGCCCGAGCTCGCCGACCTGCACGAGAACTATAGTCCGGTTGCCGTTCTCCGTCCCGAAGCCCCAGTTAGTGAGCTATGGCATGGCATCACTGCTCTGCCAATGCCGAGCGTTGGATCCCTGAATAGAGTGCGTTGCTGCGATCCGTCGTTTGAGCCATACTTGGCAATATGACTGTCGGGCTTATTGCAACCGCCAGCAGCCCCGTCTGATGCCGACCTTCCTGTCACTTGATGAGTGCTTGGTAGCGTTCTCGATGGCGAGTGAGTTGCGCATTAACGAGTGGCTGTTGTTACCGACCAGGTGATAAAGACTTCGTGGTTAGCATCACGGTAAAGGTACGAGAATATTCTTCACGCTGAGGAGATCACCGGCTCGCCGATACCTTCTCATCCTCTTCGTCAGTTGCCAGAAGTTCGTCCGAAGGATCACTCATACGTCGGAAGCAGGAGCAATGTATCCTCGAGCCGCCACTTCCATCGAGGAACATTGATCAGTCTTATCACAGTTCATTCTGCTAGCTCGCATGCCGTACAGGATCTGTGGCGGACCTTCCAAGTGACGTGCTCGCGGCACGAATCCCGATTCTAGGTCCGCCTCGACGCTTTGTACTATATCGATCTTCCAAGCAGATGGATCACGTATGGCTGGTGTGACGGATGCATGGAGTGCCAACGCCCGCTGACGCGGAACGACCACACGAGATCTCAAGCCGACAAGGGACGAGCCGAACGATACAGACCCCTGCCTCGCGGCGTATGCGTGTGCAAGGGATCGGCTATGTACGAAGAATGCTCGCTGCAGCGGGTGAGGTACATGTGCGTGTATCCATCCTTCTAGACAGGAGACTGGAAGAGATCATACCGCGCTCGAGATACAATTACAGTAGGCTGGGCTGGACCGCAACGGTACGAGACCTCTTAATTGTAACTTGCTGATCCAGATCGAACGCTAATGTCTTGGCCAGGCAGGCCGACATGCCGGTATCCAGACATCGGTGAACCGACATGGGTCGTGAATCCATAGTTCGCGACGACAATGTAAAGTCGGAGACAAGATGCAGCCGAAGACTTGACGTACCGGCAATGTACTTACTCGTGCGGACGCAAGATTCGACGACGACGTTCGTTGCCCGCTACTGGTGGGTCCGTCCTCTGTTGCACCTTCACGGCGCTGACCGTCGTATCTAGACCGAGAACGCCCAGCGGAGCATCTGGCAGCGCCCGGCGACAGCGGCGTGTGTCCTCCATGGGCGCTGCGCACGATGGGCGGAGGCGAGGAGATGCGGGAGTGGGCAAGCTTCTGATCCAACTCTTCGCCTTCGCCCGTACGGTGTGGGTGTGAGTCTGGTCGCCCCTATCCGTCGCCGTTGCGTGCCAACCAGGATGTTCTTGCGCTCGCTGCCAGGCCGGTGCACTGTAGTACGCGACGGCTGCAGTTCCCTGCATGCCTACCTACGTACGTACCGGTGCGTAATACTTTCACTGGCTGCCACTTACAGATGCATACTTCCACATGCTCATCCTCGCTAGCAGACAGGCAGTTCTGGCAGTTCTCGTCGGCGAGGTCGCCCTCGCCTTCGCCAACAAGCACCAGATACAGGTCTATCACCGCTGCCCAACCCCCGTGTTTCAGGTTGCAGATCGCTTCGCACGGCCATGATGCACGTCAACGAGCTGATAGGTCCGCCTCGCGCCCGAACATCTGTCCATACGCGTACGTCGTGACTGCCGCAATTGTGGTTAGAGTTCACAGATCCCATCATTACAGGCCCCCATCTCGCTATCTCTTCCCGAATGGCACGAGCCCGACGTCGGCAGTGCAGTGATGCATCAAGGCCACGAATCACCGCCGCACAATGGCACAGGGCGATTACGAATCAGGAATCAGGGAATCAGGCTTCAGATTCCCTTCGTCCGGCTGGCAATCTCCCGCCCCCACTGTCGCCGCCGCGGCCGACGTGCCGGCTGCGCAGCTCTCTGCGTACGTCCAGACGACAGGATCGCCCCAGATATGTTCGACGGACTGACAGTGCTGACTGCATGACTGCACGTCCCTGGACCATGGCTGCGCCCGTGATGGTGCCTTCATCACAGCGAACGCGTTACTCGACGGATTTTGCGGCTTGCATGGAGACCTTCTCCTCCTTTTGGAACAAAGCCTCCAGCGCACGGATCAGCTTCCATCATGCGCCATACGGTACATCCCAGCCTCAGGAAGCCAGGTCAATGCGTACCTGTGCGTCTTCTCCTTTCTTCATTCAACCTGATGACTGACGTGCTGATATGCAGGCAAACAGCTCCCGCCACGCCCGTGACAGACAGGCTCGAGTTCGTCAATACGAGCTCAAAGGGCCGCGCCGGGTCCCCTCGCTGGCACGTCCGGTTATTGCATCCTTGCGGCCGTTCGCGTTCTTCTATGCAGGCAGTGCCACCGCCGCTCCAATCTCACGTCTAACCGGCAACAGGGCATAACCACGAAGGAGGATCATCAGTACCACCCCTGTCTGCACCCGTACACGCGTGAGTGCTCACTCGCCCCGTTAATGAACGAAGCTCATGTTCTGTCTCTGACAGCTGGTGTCCTGGAGTCTGAGAGCCTGTCACGTACTCGCCACGCCGGCCTCCTGACCTGTGATAGTCCTGGAGCTCCGATGATCCATCCCCCCTCCCCATCCCAGTCGGCCTGATGCGGACTTCAGACAGCGGCATGCCGTACACCCCGCATGCCGCGTTCGAACCCGAATATTGAACATACACACGGTCGATCAAGCACTCGCCCCAACGTTGATGCGAGCCCTACGTAACTTAGACCCCCGAGGATGATGCATGATGGGCAAACCTGCATTCTGATTTCGCTGGGTACGTGCATGCTGCGCTATCTGGAATGCCCACCTGCTAACCGAGGATGTCGTTCCAAAACGTATACTCCTAATGTACGGCGCGGATACCATGAATTCTTGCCTCGGGTGAGGACAGACAGGCGGTGAGCCATCCCGTTCGGTGTACACACATATTTTCTGCCCCCCCCCCCTCTCCTTCCTTCCTTATCATCTCAAGATGTGCAGACCTCCGTCTGTTGGTACTGTATCGCTGGTATCATCCGAGGATCATGGATAAGACTGGGAATCGGCGACCGCGAGATGTAGACAAGCTGTCGCTAGTCCGCGAGTCGCATCAATGTAGGCCCACATACCTCTCCATCGTAAGCCCGGACCGAGAGCATGGCGGCGTGCCAGGTAAGTACGTATGATACTATGTGTGATGTGTAACTTACGCAGAGCGCGCTGCTCTAGTACAGCGCAGTGCACCGGACTCCACGACGGTGTCCCGGTGAGTCCTTGCACCGCAACGAGAACTGTTGCTACCAGTGCTTAGTACTGATGGCCGTCTCCTCCGCAGCAGTCCGATCGCCTTCATTTACGATCGATGAACCTTGATGCCCTCCTGCGAGCCTGAATCCGGGTGGTCGGGCGGGCGCACACAGAGATACATGTTTGATCGATTGATGGCGTGACCGTACCTGCTAGTGACTATGTACGGCGAGTTGTTGGAGTAAGGTGAAGTCAGCAGGCAAGCCAGGCAAGAACGAGGGCAGCCACAACCCACTGCGATGCATGCGCTGCGTGCGCATACATGTATCAGTGGCATGCAGACTCCAAGCATACCGTGCGGCGTGCCCTTGCCCGAAAGCGACGCAGAACGCGCAACGACGTCCATCATACACGTCCGGCCCATCGATGCAAGACCAGGAATAACAGACCTGCATCACCCACTCGGGAGGTCCCAATATTTAGAAAGAACCTCACGAGTCACGACGCCGAAAACAGCACAGTACTCGCATATGACACAGAGTAGCTCCGAGGCCGCTTCGAGCGCGGCGCCCTCCCGCGCCCGTGCGACCGCGTAGACCAAAAACGTGCAGCTATCGCAGCACGCATGACTCCCCCCGCCTTTGTCAGAGAACCTATCCAAGGCCAGCGGCGGAGGCAATCACTGCGGGGCCTGAGCTGAGCTGAGCACTGGCAAGGTCGGGCACGCACCGCACCGCACCGCGCGGCCTCTCGAGAACTCGGGAATTTGGGAATTCGGACACTCGAACGCTCGGGCACTCGGTAACCTTCGTCTCCAGCCTCGAGCACATGCATACATATCACTGATACTCAGCGCCGCCGACGCATCTCGGTCCACGATCCCATGGCCAGTCAATATTACTACTTCCACAGAAGTTCCCGCCGAGACCTCCCCGTCTCCCTCCCAAGCAACGCCATTGCCTCTTCTGCTCCGGGGTGGGAGAACCAGCTGGGAGAAGAACCACAATCCGCCGTGTCGTCTCGCACGCGTCACGACTCGCTCGCCGAGCCCACTGAGAATTGAATGAACGGCACTGGCAGCGGGACGGGCATCCACGCACCTGTCGCCGGGCAGGCGCCCGCCGCATAAAGAAGGAAGAGACGAAGGAAGCCTGCACGCACGCACGTACGCACCGGGCGTTGCTGTCAGACAGCGCACCATGTGATGATGCCCACAGCGCAGACGAGCATCTAGCCATATGCGGGCCAGCAACCCTGAACGCGCCCCATTCGCGAAGCCACACTGCGCTTCCCCGCTTCGCTGCCAGGACGTGCGCTCGCAGCCCTCCCGCTCTGGGCCCTGCCGTCCGTTTGATGAGCTGATGGATAACCAATCAGCTGCGACCCGGGCTGCGAGAGACGGCGGCTACTCACGCTGCATGCGTCCACCGAATCCCAGGCCCGAGGCCGAAGCCGCACTGGCAGCGTCCACAGCGATCCGGAACGGAGGTTGCTGCCTTTCCGAGCAAGGTGAGAGCCCGGTGGCGACGTCGACCGGTCACCGTCGAGCTCGCGGCTGGCCCGGCATTAATGACGAGACGAGACGAGCTCAGGCTGCGTGCGCCCAGCCGCAACCACATCAATGGCGCCCGGCTGCGCTCGGAGCGACGCCCATCTCGGACCTTCTTGTCAATGTCGCCGCTGGGACGCTGGGCAAGGGGCAGGGGGTCCAAGCCGCCCGACGCCGCGTCGCAGCTAGAATGCGCATGCGTACCATGTGCATGCCCACCGTAAGGTTCGCACCAGACTGGGGGGAGGGGGCTGGGGCAGCGCATCGCCGGGTTGGCGGCGCAGCAGGAGGGCACTAGCAAAAACGAGTGGCGGAGACGTCTTCGGTGACTGGTAAGCCGGTGAAAGGTAGGCCACGGTGATGCGCCTGCGTCTGCGCCGTCCCGACCTCCCGGACAAGCGCAAGGTTCTGGGGCGCGTCGCCTCTGCCAGTGCCGCTGTGCCTCTCCCAGCCTGCGGGGGCGCAAGCGCACTCGATCTGATCCCTTCCGAGGCCTCACGGAGACGCGTCAGGCGGCAGGCAGTGGCCTATGTGGCCTAGCGCAGGAAGGGAGAGTATGTAGCGCGTCGAGAGCGGAGCGGACGGGACTGGCGGGGGAAAGGCGGAGTGCCTAGAGTGCGGCACCGAAGGCAACTGGAGGAGGCACGGTCGCTGCCCCTTCCGGCGCGACGACACGTCTCTCTCCTCTTCTGGAGCTGTCAGTGTCAATGGCAGCCAGGGAACCTGGAGCCGGACTGGGAGAGAGGGTTGCCGCGGACTCGGAGATCACCACGGCCGCTGCCAGTGCCAGTGCCAGTGCCAGTGCCAGCGGCGTTGATGGAGATGGAGACCTTCGTGCCATACAGTGCGCGTGGCCCTACGTGTGCATGTAGCCATGGATGCTGGACGCGTGTGTGCTGTTAACCTGTCGACGACGACGACGGAGCCAGTCAGAGTCGGGTCGCACGACGCCCAGCGGACAAGCAAGTGCTATGGAACGCCACCTGAAGGCAGTCTGAGCGGTGACATGCATCGCGCTGCGCCCGGTGCACAGTGCCAGTGCAGTGAGCTGTGAGCGGAACGCAAATCTTCCGGGTTCGGGTTTAATGGACGTATGCAGATAGAACGGGCGGACGATGCGAGCTGGCGCTGCGCGGCATGATTGGGCACTCCTATGAGGCTTTGATTGAGTGATGGAGTGATTGAGTCGCAGTAAGTAGCAGGTAGCAGTACACACCGTCAGGGAGGGCGATGTCGACGTCCATGTAACAGTGCGCTGTGCCTCATCGTTCGCGTTGGTTATCACGTCGTCCCTGCGTCAGCTGCGTCATCAGCATCAATACCTGGACGAGCGACTGGGCACGAACATAGGAATGGCTCACCTACCTACTGCCGCACAAGCTACGGCTGGAGACGGCCGGGCAGCCTAGAGGCCTGACGGGGTCGATTTCTCCGAGGCTTTCATTTTGCCAATTTGTCCGCCGGGGGGAACGGTTGCAAACGCCTGCCTGAGCGCTGCATCACTCCAGTGCTCCACGTCGATAACTCAGCGTCCAGGACCGTCGCCCGCGGGACATGAGTCGTACTCTGTGTTCGAGGTCTCGGCTATGCTAGGGAAACTGAATGGGCATGAGTGCACATGGCGACGGACGAGGAATGGAAGGACGCGCCACGTACGGACCACGATAGGGTGAAAACCGCGCACGCGCAGCCCATTCTACGCATTGATCGCCGGAGCCTGCGCGTCGTCCGAGCGTAAGTAATAGCGCCGCCTTCCGCCCGAGGAGATTGCCTTGTGCGTATACAGCAGTGGGACTCAATCGGGCAGCTGGCAGGAGGGTCTAGACCGGGCGGGAAGAGCGGCGGCGGGGACGTGCGCAAGGTTTGCGGTTGACGCACGCTGAGCTTGCCGTACATAGCCGGGATGCTCGGACTCGAGACGGAAGCAGGGCGGCGGAGACGGGAGTCTGTAGCTGGTGGCTTGTCTAGCGTGCCCAGAGAGCGGGAGCTTGATAGCAGGCTGCAGCGGATAACGACGCAGTTACGTGGTTAGACGGCTTGAATACCCAGGGAGACGATGCATCATTGCGAACCTCGTGCGCATGCAGCAAGTAGGCATGTCTTGCGGCTAGCGACTTGTTTTCTGAACGAATGCCCCGCCAAGGAGCCAAGGTGGAATGGGACGGACGCCAGCCAAGGGTCTCCGGCGGGTGGCGGCTTCCCAGGGAGAGGGAGCACATGGTCGCGTCAGGAACGAGGAGGAGAAGGAAGGGCAGATGCGGCTCCATAAGGAGAGTATCCAGTAGTTGATCGAGTTCCCAAAGCGTACGCGCCGCTGCCATCTTCGAGTACTGGCTCCGCGTCCGAGGGCAGTCTGCTCGTCTCCGGGGCCGGTGCGCGCGGATGTTAGGCTCCCCTTCGATGCTCGTCGAGGAACCAGACTGCGTCACCGCGAAGGCGAGAGCAGATGGTGAGGAGGGGCGGGTGCTGAGCCTAAGAGAGCGTGATTGGGCCATGGTCGGAGACTCGGGAGCACTGGGTGGGAACGGCGCAGGAACAGAGGACGATGAGAGAGTTCGATGTCGGCGCATCAAGAGATCAATGAGCAACCACAACAGATTCTCGACGGGCGTCGACGCGTCGGGGCAGCGCAAACTCGAACTTTGCAGCACCCGAGCTCAACCACCGCTGGCCCGCAGCGGTGCCCCTATTGCCCAGCACGCGCTGCCATTACTGCGTCGGCGAGCTCGGGGAAGAGCGCAGCAGAGGGGAGCCAGCTGGCGGGAGAAGGGCGTCGGGCAGAAGGAAGGCGACACGGCGGTCCAGCGGCATTGTGGCGTCGCCCTTCCATCACTATCGAACCTTCCACCGAAGCCCCCACCGTGGCGATTGCTCCTTCCACCCGCCAATTCGAGTCCGCCCGTTGTGGCTAGCGGCGACGCTAGTCAGCAAGCTGTATCGCTAGCGTGTCGCATACGTACGCACGTACGTACTCTGCCTTCTGGGGTCGAACGTGGACGTCGACCGGGACCGTCGTCCACCCTAGGCCTGCACCTGCGCGCGTTCAATCCCTCAGCCTGACTCAGCAGCGCGGCCGCTCGAGGACCCTGACCTTGACCTGGGGAGAACTTCTTCGCGTTCTTCTGTTCTGCAGGAAGACTCGCTTGCGGCCTCGCTCTGCCAACTGCCACTGGCAACAGCTTCCGATCAGCACCCCGGCAGGATCTAGCAGCAGTCTAATATATGCCCATGGCTGCGCGCGAGCCTACCGGGGGGTGCCGTCTCGCGTCAGCCTTCCTGAGCCGTCTTCCGGTGGTATGTATGAGGCAGTGAGCAGCAGGGGACGCGACAAGTACTGGACGCTGTTGGATGCACGCGTCGTGTCGGGCGGGTCAAGCGTGACGGTTCTGATCTCAGCGGCGCCCTCCGCCGTCGTTGTGTGACCGTGCCGCGCTGATGGCCGCCGCGGCCGCTCGAGCCGTACGCGTGCAGTGCGCGGGAAGGAGCGCTTGACGCGGGAGGAGCCCGTGAACCAAGTGCGACGGAGACGGAGCTCGGGAGGCGGGAGGAGAGAGTGCGGGGGGGACCACGTCCGACGTCGGACACGCGAGAAGGTGGAGGATAGCGGACCTGCGGGCCTGGTAACTGGTCTCTGGACACAGACACGGTGCTTACCGGACGCGAACTGCCACTCAGGCTGCACGCCTGCAGTGGGGTGGGATGAATGGAGGACGTCGACGCCGACCGACGACGTGCGTGTGCTCGCCTGCTCGGAGCCGGGCGAGCTGAGGTCGGCACGCCCGAAGCCTGAAGGTACCTGCGCAGGTACCCGTAAGCCAGCAGGCATGGAAGACGAAGTCGTCGTCGGGACACGCGGACGAGTGTCGAGTGTCGGGTGTCGAGACGCTGTTCGTCGGGTCCTCGATCTGGCAGGCCAGCAATATGCATGGGCGTCGGTCGCCGCTACCGGCGCACGTTGTTGGCCCGACCGTACGGGGGTCGGGAGGCACACCTCGAAGAGTCCGCAAAGAAAGAAAAAAATGAGACAAACCAGCGTGTCGGAAGAAACCTACACGCAGCAATTAGTAGTTCCATCAGAGTGCGCGTTATTGGCCGCCTCGACCCGTAGACAACCTGGCCGGCGTGGACGGTCACCATGGACTCAGCGCCGTGGTTGGTCGGTGGGCCGGGGTGGCACACTCACAAGGCGGCATGCCGATCGCTTGTTCAGCTCGTGTACCACGCGACCGCCGCCGGGTCAGAATGATCAGACAGAGCTCGGGCTTGACGCTTACTGCGCGTAGGCACCGTACTACGTACGCGGCGGGAAAGCCCGACGTCGCTCCTGGTCGTATTTGCCGTCGCCGAGCTGTCCGAACTGGTCGGTCCAAGGATCCAGCCTGTCCACGCCCGCAGAGGACTGGCTCAAGCAGGCGGAACAGAGAGGTCATAAGGTAGTTAAAACGCCTTTCATCCTGAGGCCTGAGGCGTGAGATGCAGCAAACATCGATATGGTTATGAATATGTATACGGCTATGAGCGAAAGAACAAGCATATAGACTAGGGACTAAAGATGACTGCTTCGTAGATGAGATGAGTGTACGCGAGTAAGTAGTAGAGAGGAGCAGAGAGCTCTGAGACCGACGACTGGCGAATAAGGACATTGGGGAGTCTGTGGACGCTGGGACGCTGGGAGAACCGGAAAGCATTGCGGGGACGAACCAAGAAATACAGTCTGCGAGCAGCACGATGAGAAACGAACGAACGAACGAAAGGGCGGCAAGGACACGATTAGCGCAACGGAGACACAGGAGTAAGGAGTAAAAGCGTTCGTTTCCTCGACCGAGACCCACTCCGGGCGAGTCCCGGGGCGGCAGCAGCGGCGACGGTAGATGTGTCTGCGACCTGGGATACCGCCGGTGAACCAGTGGTGGCAGGCAGCAGCGTAGATTTCGTACCGTGACGGGCGGAACACGTGGAGATGACGACGACAGAAAGGATGGCGGCGACGAGGATGGATAAGCGATACACGAGCGGGAAGGGGAGGTGTCTGAATCTAGACGGAGCAGCAGCAGAGCAGCAGCGCGCACGCACGCGCGGGCAAAAAAATACACGATAAATACAGCAACGATGAGAAAGAGTACGAACGTCGAACGAACGAACGGACGGAGCCAGCGGGCGGACGGGAGTCTGGGTCCAGATGCTGCGACGGGCTGCGGAGGAGTGGGGGAATGTGGGCTGTGGAATGGAGTGGGTCGGTGGGACGGGCGGCTGGTGTGGGTGTGTGTGTCCGGCGACGCTCGCCGTTCGGCGTTCCACGTTTCACGATCCCGCTCTCTGTCATACGGCGCACGGCCAAGGATCAGACTCGAGAACGGCTTGCTGGCCTAGTTGCTGGCACGGTGCGCCGCCGCCGCTGACGAAGAGGGCGCCTCCCGCCGCTCGTTCCGCGGGCTATTCGGAATGGACCCTGCGGCGATCTGGGGGGATGCGTGCGCCTCGGGCGTGGGCTGCTGATGCATGGGCTGCTCGAGCGGGGACCCTGGCCGCTTCATCCCGGCCGTCGCCTGCTGCTCGTGTTGCGAGTGCGACGGGGGCTGCTGGGGCGCCTGGCGCGGCGAGCCGTTCGCACTTGCGCTCTGGGCCTCCCCAGGGCCGTTGAGCAGCGAACCAATCCCGGTGACGCCGCCCTGGCGGTACTGCTGCTGCTGGGGATCGGCAGAGCGAGCGGCCATCAGGGGAGAGAGGGACGGATGCGAGTAGTGGTGCGGGGGCAGCATCTGCGCGTTCATGGACGGGAGCCGCTGCTGTTGCTGCTGCTGTTGTTGCCCTGGCTGGAGCTGCTGGGGCTGCGGGGGCGACATTTGCCCTGGGGGCGGCGTGTTCCGATGCTGTTGCTTGAATTGGGTCACGACGGGCCCCCTTTTGTGTGGGAACTGCTCAGGGCGCGGGCGTGAGTGCGTGCGCTCGAAGAGACCACACTTGTTGCAGAGCTGTTAGGATGGCACAAAGGCGGGTCAGATGCATTCACAGGCGTGGTGCACGGGACGGTGGGGTGAAGGGGCACACGTACCACTTTGCCCGGGGTCAGGCTCGATCGCCGCCAGGTGGAGGTGTCGGTCGTGCGGCAGTTGTAGCATTTTCGCCGGACGCGGTCGGAGAGCTTGGTCGAGGCGTCGTCGGTGTGGATGATGTAGCTGGCCTGCCCAGGGTAGGGTTGTGTAGTCACCATCGTCGGCCGGATCGAGCGGGTTGCGAGACTCGAGGCACCGGGAGGCACGCCGTAGGGTGCGGAAGGCTCGTCCGCATACCGCTGCATGGAGCCGTTGGGCTGGTAGGGGTATGGCGGAGCTTGGTTCATGGGCGGAGCTGAGACCGGGTGAGAGTAGTACGGGGTCGAAGGCTGCGTAATCTATAGGGAAGAGAGGCGTCAAAGGGTGGGAAGGGCATCACGGGGAACGGGAACATACCGGAGGGGAGGGGGAGATGGAGTTGCTCTCGAGGGAGGAAGCGGAGAGGGCGGGGGAGTGATGGAGAGTTGCGATGGGAGGAGGGGTGGGGTGCGAGTGCGGCATGAACTGATACTGGGCTGGGCCGTCAGAGCGATGGCTGTGGGAGGTTAGGATGGGATGTGGGTGACGGGCGTTCTTATACGAATAGGAAGGCGGTGCGAACCTTATTGACCGGTCGACGGTCATTTCCTCGACACGGTGCGGCATGTTTTGATGATACGGATATGGATAGAAGGATGTGGGATAAGGGCCGTGGGAGTAGTGCTGCAGACACGAGAGAACCGCAAACAAGAAAGGCAGACAAGTGATCGGGTGATGGAACGTTAGGAGCGTAATGCGATCAATGACGAACAAAGACATACCCAGCGCTGATCGACGTGACAGGGATACGGTGGCGGGAGCGGGGTCTCGAGCTTGAAGCGTTTGTGCGGGGGCGACGCGGGCGGGGTGGCCTCTGCGGACGCGTGCGGCGTGTGCTGGGAGTGCCGCGGGGGAGGCAGCGCGGCGGGCGGGGGGAGGAGACGCGAGTCGGAGAGACGGCTGTCTGGGCGCGAGGCGGGGCGCGGAGGGTCAGACGGGGGCTGCTTGTTGGCCGGCGGGGGCGAGTGGAACCTGGGCGGGAGGTCGTCGGGGGCGGGTGGGGAACGGCTGTTGATAGGATGATGTTGGGGGGTGATTGGGCGAGTATATATACAAGGAGACACGCACGGCCTGTCCATGGCGGGCGGACTGGTTGTGGAAGGCGGTGGGTTGGGAGCTGTGCGGGAAGACGATGGGAGAGTGATGAGAAGAGATCAGGAAGGCAGAAGGAGAAGAACAAGGGGCGCGCACCCAATCTCTGCACCAGCACACGCATATGTACCAAATCCCATCAATCCCACAACAATTTCACGGCGGTCAAGTGCACAACCCCCATACCTGGCAACCCATCACGCCATCACGATTTTTTCGCGCGCCGCCCCAAAGCACCAGCTCCGCGCGCGTCCGGCGTCTGTCTCCGCCTCTCCGCCATCGCGCGGATGGAGATGGACGTCGGGGTGGACGTGCAGCTGCTGCGTCCGTCTGCGTCCATCTCCTTCGCCGTCTTCGCTGCCTGCACACGCACAGCTCCCGCCAGACGGACATTGTCTCGGGATCAGGCGAGTGTGCTTCCGGAGCATCCTCGCGCGCGGTTGGCGCATCCCATCAGCCATCACCTCTTCGCTCTCTGATCAGTTCCCACCTCGTCCGCGTGCGAGGCGCCTTCCGCACGTCTCTCAGGGTCGCAGTGATAAGGTGTGACCGGGAGAAATGGGTTATCCGTTCCTGAAGTGCTCCTGCCAATTGATCGTTTGCTCAGATTCCTCCAGCCAATCTGAGATGTCTCCCACTCTTGTCGTCCTCCACCGCTCTCCTCGCCGTGCATACCTGCTACCTGCCTGCTGCTGCACATCCCGATGCCCCGCCCGTGATCATACCGGCAGCTACCGGCCTTTGTGTCCGATCCTGAACCCAATCACGCCCGCAGCTCGAGAGGCACGCCTTAGCACATCCCGCGCTTCCCTGATGCGCTTGCCCTTGCGAGCAGGTCCGTCCCCGCACTACGTCCAGCCGAATCGTCCCAGCCATCCCGGGCCTGCGACAGCAATATTCTCAGGACCGAAATAAACCTCGCCCGGACCACCCCGCGGGCGCTGCGAACCAGAGTCTTCCGTTCTCCAAGCACCCGCACAGCGGCATCTTCCTCGTCCTGCGACACAACTCTGGGAAGTTGGTACCAGTCGCGGTCGCCATGATCGAACTTTAACCCACACAATGGGAGGGCGCGCGCGGTGCTGCACAGGACTGCCCACCCACGCTGTGATCCCAATCAGCCCCGTCGAATTCCCTTGTCCTGTGAGTGTTTCGTCTCTGATCGATGGCCACTCCATCCACCGCTGACGCGCGCGGGAACACAGACGCCGCGGAAGCAAATGCCAACATGGCTCTCTCCCTGCCGTCCTCGGCCACCACGTTCTTCCCACGTCCATACAGCCTCTTCCTCCCCCAGATCCATCACAAAACGCACTCACGCTGCACCGCTTCGCAGTGCGTTACAAGGTTTGTGGAATCACCGTCACAGACGCGCCCATCGTCCGCACGTAGACCCCGGTATTCCAAGTCGTGCGGCGCCACTATACTCGGGCTCTACTTCGGGGCACGCATCACCGGGCCACCGTGGCAGGTGAGCGCCCCCTCGATCCCATAGAGACTGGGAGAGCTGTCTGTGGGCTCCAGCGTGCGGCGAGCGGTGAGACGTCGTCGCCGTTATTGATGAGGAAGCTGGCGGGCGCGCACCAGCAACGAGGTCCCTTCATTCCCCCAACGCTAATTCCAGACTGTCCCGCGCTCGAGCCAGCCGCACAAGGCACCACTCAGACTGAGACTGGCCTGCGACTCGTTTCAGCCAGGTCAAGCGACTTTCGTCAATTGCTTCCTTCGCCCCTTCCTGACCCCTTCTTCCGGTACGCGAATGGGGCTTCTCCTTCTGCGGCTTGCGACTAAGCCATCTTCGTCGTGATGCTCGGACGGGTCACGTACACGGAGCAGGATATACAGTTCTTGCCAAACTTTACGAGAGGAAGAAGCCTGCGCCGACCCGGGTTGGCTGTCCCCAGCTTCCAGGTTGATGCTCGTATGTACAGTACTGGACCCGATGCCAGCTGATACACACTCGCCGTGCACTCCATCATCTCAGATCCCACCAAGTCCACATGCGACGAGCGTTGAACAGTCATTTGGCTCTGGCGCGCCCGCGGCCTTCTCCAGGATGTACGATCTTCCATCCGCCCGCCCCCTCTCCCACTCTCCCGTCCCCTCTCGTCACAATTCCCATTCCTGGCCGGCGTGCGGTGTCAGTATCATTCATTGAAATCACGGATGCCGTTCGCACAGACACCACGCCATCCATCTGACATGGAATCACGTTCTCGGATCTTGGACTGCGTGCAGACGCAGCCACCCGGAGCCCCGTCGTCAGGGTCCCTAAGCCTTTTTGGGCATCTGGCAGAGCACGGTGTCGGCGGCCTGGTGGGAGCGGAAGGACGCTCGGACGCTTCTCTGTCGTCCGAGGCCGACCTCGCTCGACAGCGATGGCAGATTCGGACTGGAAACATCGAGGCAGTCATTCGTCGTCCCGGTGGGCTCGCGCGAAGCGGGCGAATGGCTCGTTGCTCGTGTTCGTGGGTATGCGCTGTGGTCTTCCTGCGACTCGGGGTCGGAGCAGCGCTGCAGCATTGTATTACCCGCACGCATGCCTTCTGGACTACACGGTGGTCCACACCAGCGGCACGGGCAGCGAACGGCGCAACGGTGGCCGGTTCTTCACCGCGGACCAGTCTCGCATGCGGCCGCGGAGCAACACCAACGCATATCTGTTCTCCCAGTCTTCCCATTGTCAAGCCGCCCGTCTGTTGGTCGCATTCCCCAAGAAATACATTGATACTCCAATGCAGCGTCTGCCACCATCGTGACGTGCATGGCGGGAACTGTCAATCCTGAAGGGCCGACCGTCCTGCGGATCCAGTCCCAATGTCCAACGCGCCGTTAGAGTGCGCACATCCCCCTGCCGAAGCCATCCCGTCCTTCCTCCTCATCAAACAGCGCACTGGCCGCAGCACAGCGGGCGGGCGGGCGGGACAGGGATGCGCAACGCGCGATCGCGGTCGCGCAGGTCTTTGTTCGGGCTGTCCGCTCCCATCGTCCCCATCGCATCTTCCGCGCCGTTCTCGATGGTTCGCTGCTGCACGGTGCACACAGGCAGTGCCACACCGTACGTGCAGTGACTTGGACGGTGAACACCTGAACCTTGATGCTGATGAGAACGCTCTTCACTTAGATGGGCATGCTTCGAAGGCCTCCGCGGGCGTGGCGGTCCCTCGCATTAACGTTCTGGTGCCACGATGATTCGGATGCTCCTATCGCTGGGCATTCCGTTCCCCTTTTTGCCGACAGGTCATGAATTCAATGGGCGGGCAAACTGCACAGTCTGGCAGGTGCGAACCGGCTGGTGGGGCGGTCGAACAACAGGTATGTGATTGATTCGTCTTCGGAGACATACAGAGACAGAGTAGTTCAAAACTCAGTAATTCTATATCCGAGCCCGGATCTCATGCCGCATCTGTATTTCGCAGTGGCCGTTCGTACTAAGTACGAGAGCGCAGACGACCTCGGAGAGCGATGACACCGAGGGACATGGACAGAGGCTAGCCACTGGCAGCACGCTAGCAGCCGTCGACGATCGTCGACGAAGAGGGCCTAGCGTAGCAGCACGTATGGTGGTCGGCTCCCGCAACGGGTACCTTTGGCCCACGTCGGCCATGGCCACCCTTCGGCGGCGTGCGGCTTGACACATACACGGTCACCGCCACCATTGTGTACGTGATGGTTGAGGCACCTCGCGCTCTCCGACTACTAGGTTGGATGCACCCGCGTTGGCGTTAGCGTGGTGGTCAGGCGGTCGCCGCGGGCTGGTGATGTCGTTGTGCGGTTGTGCGATAGACTCTTGAGATAGAGCTCGAGAGCGGTTGGGATGCCGCCGCAGTCGACGGACAACGCACGATGGACTGTGGTCGCGATAGCGTCGAGCGTTATGATAGTTCGAGGCTCGCAATCTGTTGTTGCTGGTGGTCGTCTGTCGGACGCATACATTGTCAGGAGATGCTGTTGATTATCGCTCCGCTGCTGTTCGCATAGCACAGCAGATTGGCATCAAGTCGTAGCATATCAACTGACTTGCACAGGTGATATGCAAAGTCTGCACTGGCGCGACGGAGATTCCGCCTGGCATCACCGTATTTCTTTCTACCAACAGATTCAGGGTGTCCCTCCGGGATTTGCTCCTGACGGCGGGAGCGAGTTGGAGGGAAGGAGTCGCTGCAGCCAGCTTCCCTGCAGGAACTCCGTTCATGCGGCGCCCGTGCGTGCTTTGCGGGCAGCCGCCGGGGAAGCTACGGCGCACCGATTGTTGGAGCGGGCGGGATGTTCCTCAGGGTACGCATATTGGGCGCTGTTCGCTCTACGTAACATTTCGTGTCCGTGCGTAAGCCGCGAGCCCTGCCGTGCTCGACTACACACTTACGGCTCGCCCACACTAACCCACACTGCAACGAGACGGGCCAGGTGCGGCCACTAGGAGCTATCCAGGTTAGAGGATCGTCTCAGGATCCCTTCTTTTTTTTCCATCGCACGCCCCTTTCCTCGTGCAGTTCACGTCCTTCCTTCTGTGTGTGCCTGCTGCTCCCTGTCTTCTGCCGCGGCGTCGCTGACGGACGGTCTCTTCCCACAGACACGCCATCGTTACGGACACGGCGACAAATCACCCTGCCTGCGCGGCACTCGTGCAACTCAATCAGGAGAACCGTGAACCAAGAAGCAAGCACCAGCTGGCACCCGGCCGCATGCAAAACTGTATGGCACCACACCGCGGCATTCGCCCTGTAGAATTCATCCGTCCAATGCGCGCGCGGGTGGGGCACGCACGCAAGAAGGCTGTCGCACGGGATGCCTGCGTGTCAAGCTGAAACGGGCCCGCAGCGCGAACCGAGCTCGGCGAGGAAACAGGAACCCTTCGCGAGGGCCCGCGAGATGTATCAACCGGCTATAGAAACAGAACACAGAGCACGAGCGAGCGCAGTAACGTACCCATACGGCAGGCGTGGAGAGGTTAGAGGGGACGGAGAATGCAGAGCAGCCGGATGAAGAAGTGGCAGACAGGGGGCGATGTCGGTATGCAAGGGTCGACTTCCACGACGACCTTGTCGTCCATCAGGCTCAGCCGTGCGGTCGTGAGTGTGCTGCTGGATGTTGCAACGGCGGCCACGATTCGGTATGGCGGCAGACGCGAGACGGGACAAGGGTGATTCCCGCCGGGCTGCTCCAGGAGGACGGGAGGTTCGCACACTCAGGCGCGGCGGGAGGGCGGCGTCTCGATGTGGTTCGACTCGACCCTCTGCTCCCGACTCGGGGCCATTTCACCTGTGCGCCCTGCAGCTCGTACCCAATGCTGGACGCGTCTGTCTCTCCGCCAACTATGTGACTGAGGTGGTAGCTCAGTTCCTTGAGCATCTCGGTCTTTGTGTGCTCCCAGCTGCGCCCGCCTCGGAAACCGCCGACTCGACGTCTTCCACTCCACATACCGTCCTCTCCGACCGCTCCGACGACCACGAGAAACCACACGATGCTCTCCATACCCTCTCTGGCCTCTACAAGCTCACACCCATATCCGCATGTTGCGTCGACACCTCACTTAGGTTGACCATTCTCCCGACGCCGGAAGCCCCTGCCTCCCAATCCTCCATGTGTTCCTCGGAGGTCCCGACGCGACCTGCCACCGTAGGAAGGCCACGCACCCTCTGCGCGGCGGCGTAACGCGCCCTCCTCGCGCAGCAGCCCAAGAAGAGGCGCGATGGACGCCCGGACCCTGGCCCTGCGAGAATTTTGCTACCCGCCGACTCCCGCCCATCCAGACCGCTTCTGGCCGCCCTTTTCTCTCCGCTGCCCCGCGGCGAGGTTAGCGGCTCCTCTCTCTCCCTCCTGACCCGTCGACAGGCATTCTCGCAGAGTCCACACGGCCCTCCACTTCTCTCAGGGGCATTCTCCGCCGATCCACCCGCAGGCTGGCCGACGCACATGTTGAAGATGGCGGCGAGGCAGGCAAGCCTGCGGCACATCTTTTCACCTATGGACCATCCGTCGAATGCACGTTCATGAGGTCGAGTCCCGCTACCGTGACCATAACCCTGTTCATGTCCCCTTGGGCCACATTTTTCCGCGGCACATCTTCCCTCGGTCTCCGTTGCGGCCGTTCATATCGCTCAATTCCTTCTGTTCCCATCACGGCACTACACAACACACACCAACGGCTGACACTCCAGCCGACGACTCGGAACCGTCCTCCTGGCGATGAAACAGGGTACGCGTCGAAGGTGGTCTCTGGTATCTAGACGCACCGGAGGTCGGAAAAATGACAGGTGAGCCAAGCCCGCGTGGTGCAGACAGCGCAACGTACTGACCTACGCAGTCGCAAACGCCGCAGTACGCTCACCCCGCACCGCTCCCCGACGTCCACGGTCCTTTGTGGTACACTCCCCTGGCTCCTCCCGCTGCCGCTCACGTCGCACTCCTTGTCCCCAAAGCGCCACCTCTACGGGACACCACTCTACTTTGGCAGCACCTTAACCGCTTCCAGAAGACGAACGAGCGACGTGCACGGATGATCCTGCAAGCACGGACCTCCCCACGACGCGCGATCCTCCGGTGTGTTCAAATTCTCGGGTTGGATCTTCTCGACAACGTCGCCATTTGCTCCGCCAGACAGGTGCGCCATTGCTCCGAGGTTTGCGGGCCATTCGAACCGTTGTGCGATGCGTCAGCTCTGAATGAACTGCCGGGCCCTCCCGACAAATCAGGCGCCCGTCGCTCGTCTTCGTCATTCTCGCATTGCGCAATGTCAGCGTGGCCGAGGGGCCCTTCCCGACTCGGACGGCCAATCGGCGAGGAACGGGGACATGGAGATATGAAAGAAGAGGAGCGAGGATTCACGATATAGCGGTGAGTGCGAGCGCGCCGACTCTGAGGCGGGTGGAGAGTCACTGGTTACTAGCGTGGCGACTAACGTCCCTCGTATGTTCTAGCCAGAGCCCAGCCCGGAGCACGGAAGATGCGACGACGACAAGGCTCTACCTAGGCTCGCTGCTGGCACACTGTGGTGGGCGGGGTCCGACTTCTTGACCACCCATCAGTCATCACGGTGCGCGCCCTCCGTCTTCTCGAACTCGCCGGCGCTTCTGCGGCACCGCTTCTCGGACACCGACGAAAAAAATTTGCACGTACGTGCAGTCTCCGCGTCAGCGTCCCATAGTATGATCCTGTTTCGCGACTGCTTGCGGTTATCATTGCAGCCGTCTCTTGGAGTGCGATTGCGACTGAGAGAATCCGCATCAATCATGGCCCTACGTGCGGGCTTCCCGCCGACCTAACCACGCCGCGCAGCCAGGAGCGAGGGCCCACCAGTGACCGGCGAGGCTTGGGCGGGCGGTCGGAGAGAAGCCTGCTACTGCAGTACACCAGCGGGCTTCGGGAACAGCCAGGACGATACAGTAATCAGTGCCACCTCGCCGTCCGTACGATGCACTCCTCCGGTTGGAGTGTTACCGTCCGCAGGGGGCTCCGTGCTTCTATCCACCCGCGTGTCGTAAGTGCATCGGCGATCGTGCGCTCCTATCAGGCATGGTTGTGATGCGTGGTCGCACGAGCGTCGAACCCGCCGTGCCTGCGTCTGCGCCTGCGTCTGCGTCGTCGACGTTAGCCTGCCAGCAAGGGGACGGGTGCAGATGACGCACGGCTCGGACGCAGGACGCAGGACGCAGGCGCAGGTTGGCGTCATTCGTTTGATGGCCCGGTGTCAACGATGTGGACGTCTCAGTCACAGTGCGGGCATTTGCGTGTAGCTGGCAGGTGCCAGCGGAGTAGGCGAGAGAAGACACCGAACCGAGTCTTGGAGGGGCTCAGGGGGGCGAAGAAGGCGTCAGTCACCTGGGTAGAGGGCCGCCTGGCGTACCTGGCGACCGGTCGCAGTCCAAAACGCGCCCGCCCTGGGTCCTGCATGCTGCAATGCCAGCACGAGGACCGGGAGGATGGCGAACGGTGCCTGGCACGTCCTCGCTGTCGCCGCCCCATGCGGATGGTGGACGCGAAGCCTCCGCCGCGCCCGGAGCGTCCCACGCCGAGCGAGCAGACGTGCTCCGGCCTGCGAACGCCCGAGGTCGGGCGGGGGAACGGGCGGCGAGTCGGGAAGGTGCACGACCATCGTCGTATGGCTCTGTGCGTGCTAGCGCAGCCGCTATATATTCCGCAGACTAAAGGTAGCGGTCGAAAAATCGGCGGGGCGGACACCCGGAAGACGGGGAGCTTCTTGCGGGTGTCCGGGCTCCGGAGGAGTTCTCTGGGCTCGTGCACCTACAAGGTTCTGGGGTGAAGCGCATCAGGCGTTCTATGCCAGCGCTGGACGGTCGTATTGGGGCCATCGACCCTGAGGTGCGACGGTGGTGGCGCGGACGAGTAACCGTGCGCTCGCAGGCAGGTTGCGCTATCAGGGATTCTGCCGATGAGGTCGGGAGAAGCCTGCACTTCTGGCGCCCGGAGTGTCCGAATACCCACTTTGGGTCTCTGGGCGAGCGGAATGACGGCTGTCCTTGGACTGCGAAGACGGACAGCACGGCGACGCAGCAGGGCCACGGGGGGATGATGACCGACCGGCGACCGCTGGGGGATATTATCTCCGTTAGGTGCGTGTGGATGCCTGGGTCAGCTGGGGTGTGCTGCGAGCAGGTGCCAGGGAGCGAGGGCCGCAGGAGCTGGGTGTCAAGCTACAGACAGGGTGGCCGTGATTTTGAAACACGATCAGGTAGTTGACAATTGCCAGGTACTGGTACTGTTCTGTGGACCGGCAGACGCTCACCTGCCAGCCTATCCACGATATTCGTCATCTATGCATTCACTAGGGAGCTCGCGGAGACGCAGACGGCGTGCAGGTGCAGGTGGGAGCGCGAGCCTGCCGGCGAGCGTGGCTTGCACTGCGCTCCGATGAGATACGGAGGGATGTCCGTGATCGCGCCGCACGCCTTCCAGGAAGAGGACGAGGACCCTTACCGGTCCAATACTCAAGTGTCTCAGACGAGTGTTACCTGTTCGCATCACGTATATCCTCAACAGCATCCGAGCTTCCCATGAAATACACCATCACTTACTCACCGCGCAGTGCGCCCTCGTGGGTAGCCCAAAGACAGGGAGTTGGGATACGCGGACGACGGCCGGTTCGTACTTTCCTCGGATAGATCTGTTTCAAGACGGCCGTGAGGAGTGATTGGGTGGGCATACGGTGGGCCAGAAGCTACGAACCCCCCGGAATTGTATCCATTGCGGCACCGCCGGACTGTTCCGATAAACTGACAAGCAATTACGGTGGGTATGCATCACCAGGTCGGACTGCGTGCTGCTGGCCAGAGCTTGAGCTTGATTTCGAGGGACGACAAG
The DNA here is from genome assembly GCA_022592435.1 of Cerioporus squamosus. Lineage (NCBI taxonomy): Eukaryota > Fungi > Basidiomycota > Agaricomycetes > Polyporales > Polyporaceae > Cerioporus > Cerioporus squamosus. The sequence goes on from JABYQS010000079.1 coordinate 46,514, forward strand.
AGGGCGCGGTGATGTCCGTCTTCCCGGATATGTAGCGCGTTGTTCTGTGACTTGAGAGCAGTGCGCGCACTCTTCTGTCTTGGATGGCCGACGAACGAGCACGAAACGCGGCGAGAGCATGATTGGACACCGAGGACAATGTCTCATGTTGCCCAGGATAACATTTGGATAACATTGTGATAAAAGACTCATTGTTGGTGGACAGTTTCCGTAGGCAACATGAGGATAGTATGATAAATTTCCACCAGCATGAAGTTCACATTGTGGTACGGGCAACATGTGAGACACATGCTAAATGATATCAATATGCTGTCAGCAGAGGACATCGGGATATAGTCACATAAGATGATTGCATGTTGCCGCCGCCAAACAGGGGATGAGCATAGGGAATATTGGCCCCATGTCGTCCCGGCCAGCAGTCAAAATGGTCGCCAGATGCTGCCCTGGTATTATCCTACCCTACACCTGGGCAACAGTATGCACATTGACAGCATGTTTTCCCCTGGCCACCATCAATGCGCCAGGAGGAACATCGTCTGCAGGTTATTCCCAGCAATATTTGGCCCACCCAAGGACACTATCATATATTTTTTCAGCATAATTCCTTAATGTGGCCTGTTACGCCCTCCGAACATCATTTAGTCTTTCATCACAATTTTATCCAAATGTTGAAGTCAGGAGCACAAGGATAACATTAGTCACGGGACTGGATGAATCGCGTGACTGGATCGCTGACGAGTTGGGTCTGGAATCTCACTGCGAATCTTACTCTGCCCGCGTAGGACCGACGAGTCAAGTACATGTACAAGTGAGACTCACTCTTGCTGAACAACGGCAACGGAACCATGGCGGTTGAGAGCCTGGTTGATCGACGGACCGGCGTACGAAATCGGGCTCGGCCAGAGGAAACAGCACACTTCTTCTCTGGAGACTGAAGGGGACCAAAAAAGATCCTGTCGTTGGTTGTAGTAACAGGATCATCTGCCTGAGAAGGCGTGCTGAACGTGGAAAGCGGAGAGTCCAAGGGCCACGAGTCTACTGCGACATCGTTGGACATACTGCGCGTTCGCCGCGTCGCGAGACGAGGGTATCGCGCGAGGGGATAGGGACCCACAGAACGTCAGCACTTGATTGATTGAACACATACACGCTACGCACCAACCCGGCGAGGGCCGTGCCCGTCTCCCCTCCCTTGCCAAGATCGGCATTGCCGATATCCGCGAGGAACTCAGGGAGGCCCGCAGACACGACGCGCGAATCGAGTGGAGGCCCTCCTTGAGCTTGTTGTCCTTCCGGTCCGCGCGCATGGACATAATCTCCGTGCACGGGTTCTGGAACTCGCTGAGCGACGAGTACGCGGAGAGCGCGAGGAAGGTGTTCTTGTTGAGGTTGCGCTTGATTAGGGACCCGAGCGAGCTGAGGGTGGACGTGAAGAGCGTCGTGAGGGACGTGGTGAGTATCGCGAACGTCGAGCTGTGTGCATTGGGTGCGTTGAGAGGGGCGAGCTTGGTGAGCAGACTAATCCTCTTGTGGTACACCTTCCGCGACGACCTTAGTGTAGGGCTGTATCAGTTTCTTTGCGCCGCTCTCCACCAGGCGAGTGTAGGGGATTGTCGATGAGCACGTTGCAGACAATTCTCTGCTCGCTCCGAGCCTTTCTCTTTGTGTCTGCGTCTGGTACGCCCCTGTATGCAATACGCGTACTCAGAATGGACCACTTGATACAGCGTCGAGGGCGTGTCTACGCCGTATAACAGTCAACCCGATGATGGGAGGAACATACGAGCGTACCTCCAATCAAGCCCGCACGATCGCAGGTGGAGCGACTACGACTTCTTCACAAAGATCTGAGTCGGCAGCGGGGGCTCCAGATGAAGAGAGTTCTATCGATGGAAAGCACGAGAAAGTCACATACCATCACGAATCGCTTCGAGGACCTCACGGGTCCAGTCATTAACGAATACTTGCACGCACCACCGCCGTTCCCAGCCGTTCCCTGTCCACCACATCCTGCACCTGTTCGCGCTTCGCAGACCAGACGTAGTCAAGCGTCTACGCGAGCTCGTTCATGACGAGCTCGACGAGGAGCGAAACAATGTTGCTGAGGCCCAGACAGTTGTAGAGCGACAGCTCTACCCAGAGGGACGTCCGCAGGAACCCGCACAGGGCGGAGAAGGTATCTGTACTTGTGTGTGGATGGACTGGCAGTCATCGGGGGATGGTTGCTGGACATGGAGGGCAGGGCGCAACGCACGACAGACTATATGCTCTGTGGATATTGCCGCAGTGCTGTCGAGGATATCGGTCAATCCGGGGAACATGCCCCGGCACGAACGACATCCTTCGACTCGAAGACTGTCTCATAGTTCCTACATCGTTACCCGGAGGAACGTCTCATTGATAGACAAGAGGACTTGAAGGGCATCGAGGGAGTGCTGCGAGAAGCGGGGCAGCATGCGCGCTGCTCACGTTCCCCACAGCGTCGTCTGACCATGGCAAGTCGGCCAGGAATGAGCGTAGAGTGTCCAGGTGCAAAGCCAGGTCAGCAGGACAGGTCAGTCGACAAAAGATCGTACTTACCTCTGCGGAACACATGTATGGACGAGTCGCCTTGAATGTCACTTGTGCAGAACCACTCGGCAATCCTGGAACTGTCGTCCCAGACAACGACGTTATCGCGTATGGCTTCGGCGTGCCCAGCTAAATAGACTTCCACCTATACGGACAGGCTGACGATGAATAAGCGGACGATCTCCTGTAAACGAGTTGGTGCCATGTCGATGCATACTCACCTGCTATCCGAACCGTATAGGTGCGTTCGTACATCCCCTCAGGAGACCATCAAGTGTGTCTTGACGTCCAGTCCGGCCTTCGGTACTACTTGGCGCTGACGCTAGCTCGGAGCCGCACACGTTGAGAGTCGGGCGCGGGGTCGACGGGGGCGAGGGGTCTCCCGGCGTCGGGCACAACTGCTCGTCGGGGGCGTTCGAGTTGTCGGTGCGATCGCTGACGCTTCGCGAGACAAGGATCCCGTATTCGCGCAGGCGACTTACTTCATCCGCATCTTCGATGCGGCGAGGCGCGCGTACACGGCGGCGTGAGCGGACTTGGAGCTAAGGACGAATATGCGAGTGATTGATGGAAGGCTTTGCGCTGGAGAGTAAGACGTGTATGTACCTGCATGCGCACAAATGTCTAGGTTGTGCGAATGAAACGACATCGTCGCGGAGGTGGGATTGTGCGTGCTCACTGCTAGCGAGTCTTACGCTGTTCTTCGTAGAGATCGGACATGTAGCCGGACTTGGCTCGAGTTCTAATTATACTGGACGGTCCTCCATTGTCGAACATGTCGCGACTCGCGAAAGCCGGACGTCCTTATACGCCGGGTGCGTCCTGGCAGCCTTGAGTACCGCAGGAGCTGAGCGCTGAGCAATCTCGCGGACACGTCCTCCGGTCAGCTCCAAGAGGGGTGATCATGGAGCTCCTGTTCAGGGACATTCCACCAGGTGGGCGAGGGATGTAAGTAAGAACAACTGTACAGTCTCGACTCAAGAGCAAGAGGAGGTAATCACTTACTGCTCGTTGCGCTTTCCCGTCCCAGAGCTTCCGTCCCCTGCCCGCTCCCCCCCCGCCCCAGTCCTGCGTGGTGCTTGTGGATGTTGGTGTTGGCTGTTCCGTCGTGAGGCAATCCACAGAACGCTAGAGGGCAAAGGACAACTGGTCGTATGTACACTGTGATCTCGTATCTTCTGTCAGGTAGTCGGGCGACGATTCAGAAGGCTGTTGTGACTAGTAGCGGATGCGTCGAATTCATGGTCTTCTGAGTACGCTCGATGCAACGACTCAACGAGCAAGGAGGACAAGAAGAGGGAGTGGTATGAGGTGGCCGGGGCACTCAGTACTCAGCGCTGACCGCTCAGGAGAGGGAGGAGGAGGAGAGGTAACTTTCGGACAACGTCGAGCGACATGGGGAAACTTGAAGCAAGTCACGCGGCTGACCAATCCGGCCCGCAAGTTCTGCAGGCATTCAACTTGCATTGAAGCAAAGTTCTCTGTACATCTATGTAGGCTAGTATACAACGGTATCAAACAATCTGACGATGCAATCTAACGGTATGTTACAGTATGCGGAGAGTAGGGAATGGAGGGGTCGAGACAGCACCTAAGCAATATGTTGCGGCAACTCTAGATCGTCCCCGTCAAAAGACTCCAACGCACCCCTACGGGTGGGGACGGTGAAACGGATGGGTTTGTGTCCCGGACGTGTCAGCAGGCACGTCATGCCATCTGTGAGCACAAACTTCTCCTCCCCAGGTGTGATGTCCCGTTGCGCATACCCGAAGGCGCTCTCCAACGAGCGCAGACGGACGGGCCCATAGACGTTCGGGCTGGTATGACTGCCTATCGCCCACAACTCGAATTCAAAGGGTGAGTTGACAGGCCGATGTGTGCTGGTCTCAACGAAGTCCAGACAATACTGCCTGAAGGAAGGCGAGCCGGGGAAGAGACGAATGGAGTATTGGCTGCGAGGGATCTGCCGGATGAAGACACCTGCGTCGCCCGGCGTGGGCTTGGACTGCAGATGCGTCAGTATGGCGCGAGGTACATCCCGCTGTTCACTCACTCCAGTCGCGATCCCCGGGGCGCTCAGCATATCCCGCGCGGACTCGATGGCTAGTCGCGTGTCGCCAATCATCGCCAACTCATCATCCAACCAGCTGCGGATCTTGCTTTCAGGACCTTGGTAACGACCATCCCCAAGCGCGAAGACGTCGAAGTCATGTCGTGGAACGAAATTAGGGTATCGGGCAAGGATATTATCCATGTAGACGTCGCGCATCGTGCGATTGGGTGGACGGACTGAGGACGCCTTTCGTCGTGAGACCGCCGGTCGAGTAGGGGTGGTTACGAATGTAGAAGTTGAGGACGACGTGCTTCCTCGTGCAGCGCGGGAGGGGGCCTTATGATACGGGTGGTGACGACTCGTGTTAGTAGTCGCCTGTAGTATGGGATGGTCAGCCTCAACGAGATTGAATGGAGAAGTTCGACGTACCTTGGATGCAGAAGCGAGCTTGCAGGAGATCCTGGAGGCCATGATGTATCGAGGGATGGAAGCGTATAGAGGAGTGCGTCGTTGCAGGTGGGAGCAGGTCGCAAGGTTCGAGTGAGGGCGCCTATTCTTCGGCACCGGCTTATGAAGCCCGTCGGGCGCTTGGATACGATGGCGGCTTATCAATTAGTAGTAGTACTTACTTCAAGCTGACGGCCATAACCTCAACCTGAGACCTAAGCTTAAGACTGAACTATGATACGATCCAACTACGATACAATCCGATCTGGCTATGCAAACTGGATTGAGCGAGTTACGTTGAAATTGAGCCCGAGACACACGTGCCTTGTGGCTCAGTGCAAGCAGAATGCACTCACCAGGCCGCTCCTCATATAACTTCCATGGTGTCTTCATCCTCCTCTGTCTCGCGCACAGGTGCGTCTGGAGACGCAGGGGGTGTGGTGTGGAGCAGCTGTATGTGTGATCGCCTCTGAATCATGAAGGTCAAGAATGAGTCGATTCTACATACCTTCCTGAGTTTCATAACGTGCGCGCAAGGCTTGGCGAACCGGATAGCCTCTTCAACTGTACGACCGTCATCTCCCAGAGTCCTCTTGGTGAATGTGGCTCCTTTCATGTACGTCTTTGCGAAGTGGCATGCGAGATCTTCAGGGCGAGCAATGAGGAGCGTCTTGTCGTATTCGTTGTAGTAGAGCGCTCCGCCGATTGAGAATGCGCGGTAAGGATCCTTGGATTGATCCTTGGGACTAAGTGAGATTAGCTTCCGTATCACGAGATATACTTCCTGAACCATCTCCGCGCCGGCGGACCTCCTATGCGTGAAGATCTGCTCAATCCTGCCCGGTTCTTCACCCTCGAATGATGGATGTCGGAAGATCACGTTGCTATCGCCCTGGGATCTCGTTCGACACTTGTAGTCGATTCCGGCGACAGAGATCGCGGCGCTCGGGATCGCAGACCTAGGGAGAACCCTCGTGCTTCGACGAGGAGGGTCACGTCCGGAGCCATCGCCCTTGTACGCGAACCCCTCCAGTCGAAGCCGCTCCCGTAAGGCCGCGTAGACGTGATCGTCAAGAAGGATGCCGGATTGCGTCTTCTTGGCAGGAACGACATGTACGGTATTCGGCGGAGCGCCTCGCATGATCTCGTCAAGGCGCATTCCGCGTTTATCCTCTTGAGACATCCTATCGTAGGCTGCGACAAACGCGGGCATCGCGTTCCTGACGGCTTCGGTTTGGAGTATAGGCCGCAGGTTGGCCATACGAGACATTTGCATCATGAAAGTCATCTCAAGTTCTCCTGCGATGAAGTTCTTAGAATATCACAGGATGATGCGAGCAAGGACGAACCAAAATTCGCGTTGATATTCAACTGTTGCAACATATAGTTGAGACGCTCAAACGCGAATGCTCTCCATGAATGCACAGGGCCGAACAATGCGATGAATACAGTGAGATGGAGGGCGAGATGATGATTCGGAACGATCTTCGCCCCCTTGTAGAGCTCCTTGACGCCCTCGAGATATTTCCGGAGTAGTATGTCGGCGAGGGCCAGGCTATCCTTACCCGCCTCTAAGTATCCTAGGGTGGCGACGGCCTCGGCCAGATGGAGGAAGTTCACCAACATGTCATAACGTCTGCCGCTCTCGAGGCCCCAAGTACGAATCAACGTCACCGGGAGGTTGAGCAGCGCCACTGTTCTCCACTGATCGGCACTGAGCTTCCCGTGCTCTGAGGTGCCAAACGCCAGGGGTGCGGGATTCACCCAACTCGGCGTTTCCATATGGGAACGATCCCTGACGTACTCGGCAAGAGTTTGAACACCGAGCGCGGCGGTCGGCGGAAGGATCTTGTACCGGTCTCCATCAGTCTGACAGCAGACAAACCTGACTAGCAAGTTCGACGTACCGGTCCATCTTGTACAGGGACTGCAGCAGCAGTTGCGCCTTTGTGAGGCTCCGTACTCTCCTGTCATGAATGAGACTCGAGCTACAGCACTAGTAGCCGGATGAGGCGCACCATATCGCGTTCCGCAACTGCATCAGCATCCTGAGGCACACGCTCAACCTGAGTTGGCTGGATCGAAAAGGTGAAGGGATAGGCTCCAGGAACACCGGCACCCTCGTCGGGGACCGTGTCTCCTGTGTCACCAGCCTGAGTAAGAGCCTGGACAGAGTCCACCTCAGGCTCTGTCGGCTCCGGCTCGAGGCTCTTGCCATCCTTCATGCGTTGCAGTCGCTGTACATCATATGTCAGCGTACTTTTGCATAAATGAAGTACTGGCTGCTTACCCATGCCCATAGACGGGCAGCCAGATCCTTTCTTTGCCCGTCGGTGGCGAGGTCGCGGTGGCGGCACATCTGCCGCAACACTTCCAAACCTTTCCTGGCCAGACCATCGGGGCTTCTCACTCTTTCCAGGGTGGACGCGCCGGTGCCGGTTATCTTCGTCTTCTTCGACGGTCCGGGTACAGCAGTAGGCTCGGCATGTGATTCGCGGACCTGCGCCGACGTAGAAGCCAGCCGCGAGGTCTCCGGTTGTGGGAGGTTCTCCCTGTCGCGCTGAGGAGTCACGGTGGTAAGCTTAGTACTGCCATCCACCAAACTCAAGACGTGATAGCATACCCAAGCTTTCAGATGTCGCATGAGCATGCGTATCGTCCCTGCGCGCCGTAGATTACGATCCAAACACAGGTGGTAGAGGGCGGGCTTCCCCATAGACTTCAAAGCGCTGTCTGAGCCATGGAGCAAGACACTCAGCGCTTGATCCATTACCGGCTTGGAAGGACGTAGGGGAACCTTGTTGGAGTTACGGCCAGATGCATCACCGTCGTCAAGTTGAACGGAGATACCCCAGAAATCTCGGATATGGCGTTGCAAGAGGCCCAGATAGAGGTTGTGCATGGAATCGACAACAACGTAAAGAAGGGGGTTCCAGTATTCAAGTCTGAGGAGCTCTGTCCATCGGATGCCGTTGCTATCGAATAGATCCTCGCGCTCCTTCGTCGATCGAGCATCTCGCCATGCCATCGCGGCGGCACGATGCGCCCGGAGATCGCGAGGAGGTGCCGGACCGAAGTCTTCTATGTCGTGCCGAGCGCGGGTGCAGCAGGTACAGAGCATATAGGTGTGTTCAACGGGACCCAACCCCGCAACTTGCCTCGCCCCAACAAGGTCGCATACAAGCGGGACCATAGCGAGGCGCGCGTGACGGCCTAGAGGGCGAAGAGAAGTTCTGGTGTAACCGACACCATCGCGCCAAAACAATGAAAGCTCGTCAACGAGAAGAGAGAGGAAATGGTTGATCTGCGTGGTGGACGGCTTCGTAGGTCCAGGGATGACACCCACGAGATACATATTCTCGGGGCGATAGCGAAGGTGAGGAGGAAGGTTGAGACACACCATGGACATCCCGGTGCTCGACACTGATTTCTTGGCTTCCTTCATCTGATACGGGTTGAATCCGTCAACGGAAAGGCTGAATACGAGCCGAAGCTCGCCCTCCGGAGCAAGCAGGAAAGGGTGATCCTCCCAGGGCGCCTTGAACTTCTGCAAGGCCAGTCCGTCGAATATGTCCCGCATCGGGTCGTTTGGGTCACCGGTGCGAGGTTTTTGCAACCACGCCTCAATGTCCTTCCTAGAGAGCATCCGGCCGAGCCAATGTCGCATCGACTGGTGCAGGTACTTGCGGACCGGGAAGTCCATCGACTTGCCTCTGATAGTACGCTTACGCCAAAGCTTCGCGTTGCACGCTCGACTACTCGGTGTGGACTTGTAGGTACAGAGACGAGGAGCGGTCTCCGAGCAGGGGTAGAGGGCGAAGCAAGAGGGACAACAGATGTGTTCGCGTACTGACGGGTCGAGATCGAATGCAGTGAGGACGGTCCGCGGATCACGCGCGAGAAAACGCAGCAGGCGGTTGTCCTCCGTCGTGAGGTTGTCTGTTCCACGCGCATATATGAGCGTAAGTCGGAATGTGTCGCGCATACCCGCAAGGAGAACGTGAGTAGCTCGTCTCGGAAGACGATATAAGACATTCATGGTGGCTGCCAGCAAAGTCTGTGCGTAGAGAGGCGCCAGCGCCCTGGTCCAGGTTGACGATTGAAAGGCGAAGAATCGGGCTGTGAACACGTCAATGGAAAGAAACACAACAGAAGTGATGAGAACGCACTTGTGTCAATATCGCGGAAACCCTCACTGTCCACGGCAACAGAAGGTCTCTGTTGCTGCACCTCCCACTCTATCTCCTTCATGTCTTCCAGGCGATCTATCTCCTCGCGAACCTGCGAGGAGAGATTCTCCCAGGAAACCCTCACGTCTTCGGTAACTCCTTGGGGTAGGGTAGGGAAGGACTCGTAGGTGACGATTAGCCAGGTGTGGTATGCCAGGAACTGACGATTCGACGGGTCATCAGGGTGGAGAGCGCAGCGACCAAAGTTGTAACCCAACTCTGAACCTAGAACGTATCTTTCGTACGGCCCCGCGGTGGACGGGTTTGTAACGAATCGCAGGCTACGTCCGGATAACGTGAATGTGAGGCTATTGTGGAGGAGGGCGGCACGGAGATGGGATAGATCGGCGATGAAGGATCGAACGTCCGACTCGTTCGATAGTTGATGCTTAGAGTTGACCACCGAGACCGCAGACGATGTAACCTCTTCGCACCTCTCTTCCTCCGCCTGGGGAGTGGCGCCGATATGGAGGTCCCCGAGATCGTCCTCGATTTCTCGTATCTGTGAGTCGATGTCGAGAGCCAGGAGGTCAGCCCGTACTCGATCCTCTGCTCGTCGTCGCTGCACTGTTGATCTGGAAACGAGCGACATGTCCGGGTATGGGGAGCGAAAGTGGGCAGCTTGATGGGTGATGTAGGACTCTCTTTGTTGCTCAGGCTGAGTTTCGGAGTACAGTCGTGCTAATTTAGAAGAAATTAAGTTATTTGTGCCAGAATCTCGGGTACGCGTAGCTCGCGATAGGCACCGGTCACTCGGGCGTCATGACTGTAGGAGAAGTTACTCCGAGCTCCCGGCCTGATCACAGGCTCAACACGGGCTGTCACCGTGCCTGACTTACTGCAGTGACTGGACGTACATATGCCGTGCTCTCGAAGAACCTTGATAAAGTGCGAGTAGCTGGAAGAGGACTCAACCACATCATGATTGACTTGCTGCACTTTCTGCGAGCGTCGCTAGAGGTAGCAGCCGGTGGGAAGGATAAGTTTGTCAAGGATCAAAGTGCACCGGCGAGACAGACAGTAAGACGCACCTCATGCGCTCGGTATCGTGTACGGTGTACCACCGTCGTCGGGAGAAATGACGTGATGGACCACGCGGCGCAAGTATCTCTGGGGACTGCTGATTGGATCGTTCTTTGTTCCTGAGTGGCCCTCATCATCATGGATGCCAGAGGTTTGTCGGCCGATGTTGTGATACAGCGGTGCGATTGCTGGTCCGACGTGTGTATGCGACCATCACTATCACCACCCTTCTACTGATGAGTTCTCCCCGGTCGATGGAGCTCATTGTGATAGTGACGCACTAGGTCGCATTCCGCTAAGACGAGGGCATAAAACTTGGCGTGTTCGCCCTCGTCATCGAATCAGAACGGCCACAACATGTATGATCTGCATGATGCATCCATGTCGTCAATAAACCGGTCATTATGCGTTGTAATGATACAGATAGCGCGACACTGAAGTAGTCCTCAATATAGCTTACACGTCGCAAATCGGGAAGACTCGTACTTACAAGGACTGTCGCAGCGATGACTCACTGCATACATCCGAGTGCTTTACAATGAGGGAATTCACCACATCCGCCCCACGATCAACGCTGCTGCGCAAGACTCAGAACGCGGAGCCGAAAAATTTGTCAACATCACTTACTGCAATCCATTTGTATCTCGTCGGCGTAGCGTGTCTCCGCAATCGCGACTTCGACTCTCGTCGGTTCGTCGGTGGGCAATCTGACCTACTACGTCATCACGGTGGTGGTAATGATTGTTCCCTGAGATCTAACCAATGCTCAGCACCCCCAACAAGATGATGACAGTCGGCGCCCGTACCGATCTGAAGAGGCCATGGTGACTATCGGATTGGGCATCATATGATATGTGCGAGGAATGAGCGACCCCGGGAAGAGGGATCACGGATATGTGTATCGGTGGGCGAGTATTGGACGTTACTCACCTCTGGAGGTATCCGGCAGCAGACTGCGTCAGTCGGAGCTACAGCAGCTGAAGCCATAGCGGGTGAGTCTTCGTCTCTGTGCGCTGAGGGGAGCGTAAGCGGCCGGGAGGTACGCGGGTTGGTGAAGCTGAGGAACTGGAACTATACGACCAAAGGTCGCCCGGCGGAGCTGGCAAGTGACCGTGCGGCGATGCCGGCACAAGCACCGGCACAAGCATCGTAAACCAAGGCGGGAAGTGGACGGCCTGACGAGACGCAGGGAGATAATTCAAGGGCGTGGGAGGAAGGGGAGGGGTGTTCAGACCAGGCGGCGAGACAAAAGGAGAGCCGAGTGCAGCCCGCGGAGCACGACACCCCGACGAATGTGAGGAGGGAATCTTCATCCAGGCAGAGCGAACAGCGAGACCATGGAGAAGTCATGCGCGGAGTGTAGCCCACGTCATTGCGCAAGCCAGAGCTCCGAGAGGATATCTGCGTGGCAGCCAGAGCCTCCGACGCAGAGCTTGCTTGACCACTCGCCGATGTAGATGGCACTGGGAAGTGTATCAGCGCCAACACGTAGCTACTGAATGACGAGCACACTCGCACCAATGACGGCCGACTCAGGCATCTCCCGGGTATCCTCCGAATCCATCATCGCAGCTTATGACCATCCTACAGCCTTTCTGGGAGGAGAAACAAGGAAATTTGCGGAGGAAGTGAGCTGCCTGGATAGCCGTATTAGAAAGTTCGTCGGGGAAGATGATGAGCGAGAGGTGGGCGGACCAGCATTGAAAGCGACCAGCGAGAGGGGGATGTCGGCCTGCGCTGTGCAGCACAAGATGTCTTTGTGAATGTTCGCGGGTTTGCACATGGTCGCTCTTGAGGATAGGGAGACTCATTACCATCGCCTGTTGGAGAGACTCAGAGAGAACAGAGAACTGAGTTAACGGGGAGGAAAGGATACTAAGCGCCTATCGACACCGCGTGCGATTCGTCCCGATCGGACCATAGCTTGAACTCCGTTCTCAGAGTCAACGTCAACTTGCACCGGGCCATCTCCGCGGCCATGCTAATGCAAGCAGCGTAAGTTCTGACTTACTACGTGCACAATGATAACAACTGCCAGCGACTCGCCGGAGGTGTAGAGGAGAGCACAGCGGCACTATGTAGTACTATGTAGATCACGGATCGCGCGAAACTGAGCCTCGGGTACTCAAGTACTCAAGTACTCAGGCCTCAGGCCTCAGGCGCAGCATCTGCCCCCAGCAGCGCCGCGACGACGCATCGCAAAGCATCAAATGCGATAACTCGCAATTTGGAAGAGTTTCGCCACGACTCAAGTCTGATTTGAGGAAACTGGACCCTACTCAGTGTCCGCCACGAGCAGGCCAATGCAGTCTCACCAAAACCCTCCGCCTCCTCGCTGAAGATAGACGAGGATCGCTAACACTGTGCTCGCCGTCTGGTAATCGGCCGCAGGCCTTGCTGACTGAGTAAACTGGAGGCCTAGGAAGCGAGTATCGTGTGTTCTGGTCAATCCAATATGTTCCTCTTGGCCGCGCACCTCGATGCTCAAGGGCGATAACTGCGGCCATCTGTGGTCAGCATTACGGACGGGCTGATTGGCTGATTGCTCCATCGACCGCTTCGGGTTCATTTTGCTGTGGTGCTTGCTCTCGCTTCCGTTGTGCTGTGTTGAGTTTCCGGGCCAGAATCAGGGAATCACGAACGTGTCATTGTCATGGTCGGTGCTACATTGGTGAGGGCACGCGTACGTAGTATCATAGCGGAGAGCCCGCCACGCACTCGGGCAAGGCAGCTACGCTAACGTGATAACCGACATCGTCGGTGACCTTGTGTCAGTGGCATTGAGGGAACGTCTCTCCCCTCGGCCGTCCTAGGCAGGACGGCTGCCGCGAGCTCGCTAGTCAGACGTCGGCGAGAAGACAACGCTGTAGATGTCTGGCGACTCCCGCGATGCGGACTCATCACTCACCAGGATCTTGGATTGCGGTGTTGTGCTGTCCAAGCGGGCAGCGTTCGCACTGGACCGGCTTCTGCCTGCCCGCCTTCAACCACGGACCTAGGTATCCATACCCATTCTCTCGCAACAGAGGATGTCTTGCATGCCAACGGGACGGTTGCGCGAAGTACTCGGACGCTGTTCTCGGGTCTGGTCCAGGCCGGCCAACACGACAATGGGTGAGAGAAGCTCGACGGGACATCGGCAGGAGATATGAGCTGCCGAACGCAGCCTCCTGGACCCATGCACGCCGTATCGGCGGCTTCCTGGCAGCACGGGGCTTGAAGCGCGGCACGACAGTCGTCGAATCGCAAGGCGGACGAGTCCGCCCCCCCGAAACATCACTCCTCAGTAATCGGTAAGGCGGTTGTAACGGACCCCATGCGGTCAGTCTAGTCTTTGGATTACGTCGATCGCAGCTGAGCGGTGGTCCGGGGCGCGCTAGCGGGAGGATGGCGGGGTCGAGTTGGGTGGGCACCACAAGATGGCGATCTTGCATAGCGGTGCGGGACACTACGAACTGGTCCAAGTCCATTCGACACGGAATGACGGCGTGCAGACTCTGAGCGCACGGAAAGGAGAGCATCGGGAGGTATGGCGCACATGGTGGTGGGTCGAGGGCGCTGCAGCATGTGGGCGAGAGGAGCCTGAGCGATGGGATTGGCTACCTTCAGCGGATTAAGCTCCGATGGCGAGCGATGTCATGGTGATGTCAAAGCGGTGAGGTTAGCTGACGCCGCGTTAGTACGTATGATTCATCGAACGGGATCGACTTGACGCACCTGCGCGGTGCGCAGGCGCAACGCGAGTGATTCATGTCTACAGACGAAGCGCATACATGCACGCACGCGGGACGCTCGCTCTCAGGTGACTCTGACCCCGAGCGCGGGAAGAGCGAGTAACACCTCTGTGGGGGACAAGTCGTCCTCGAGGAGCGAAGGTTGAACCTAGCGCGCAGTAGATTGGGGGAAGGAAGACGAGAGCGGGGACAAATCAACACAGGGTCTGCAATCTTCCATAAATTAGACGGCAGGGAGTCCTGGTACCTCTTGACAAACTCAGCGACACTCGGATACATGGAAACTCACCGGAGGGAGCGAAACATCGCCTTAGACGGCAGTGTCTTCTCGACGTCGGCCGCACTCGCACAGGCGGTCTTATTCTGCAATGTAGAATACTTGCAAAGTATTCCCTTGACTGATGGGAGTTGGAGAAGCCAAGCGACGATCCCGTCCTCGCTGTATGCGCGAACCTGATTGAGGGCGAGTACGTCCGTCATGGGCGTGTCCTTGTACACCTGGTCTTTAAGACGTGCAATCTCCTTCCTCTCCGAGCCGGCCTTGTTGATCAACCTGCGATGTACATGTTGATATGCGGGCCCGAGGGTGAGACTGAAATCCCAGAGCATATGAACATCCGGCCATGTAGCGGCAGTGCAGCTTGGGCACCTCGCCCTGAATCCCGATGCATCGAGTCCAACAGACAGATGACATCGGACGCCGAGGATCTGGTAAAGGGGATACCGCTCGGCGAACGAGACGACGTTGTCAACCTGGTTGGGGGTGCGCCAGACCACACCACGGATACGCATCAGCTCTGCCTGCCATACCAATACGGAGAGTGAGGATACTCACCATGAGACCGACGAAGCAGCTGCACTAGAATATCAAGCGCTCACGATGGCGACGAGAGACCAGCCGTACTAAACAACGAGCGCGATGGCCCAGAGGATCTTCGTCTGCGAGAACGAGCGATATCGTGGAAGTATACTGCGGTCTCGTTCAGGCGACGAAGCGGCGCCTCGAGCGAGTCGCTGTACAGACGGCGGCAGCATTCCTCACGCGAAACGAGGCCGCGGTACGCATGGCGCCGCCCCCACACATGCAAGCTGGACAGATTGCTGGTGTGCCTTCTTGAGCTATTGATCCTTACGGCGACGCGCTGCGAAGACAAGTCAGTATGCATGTATGAAGCAGCAGCACAAACGGTAGACGTACGAAACGGATGTAGCTAGCGGGGACCAAGACGGGGACGCAGGTGATATGACGGGACCTATCTGCCAGGTCAACGCAAGACCCATGATCCATGACGAGCGTCGAGACACTCACGGGAGGGCACCGAGCGCTATTCTGAGGCCCGTTGATCTTATGCGGGTTATCGCTGAGCGTCGCCGTGAACTGATCAATATTGCTTCCCTTCCTTCCCGAAGCACTCAAGTCCTGGCGGAGGATACGAGGGGCGGTTGCGAGCGCCGCTTCGACGTGAGCTCCGGGTCGGACCAGGCGAAGAAGTAGGTCTGGAAGCCGATGGCAATGGTGAAGACGGAGGAGTATGCTGTGCCGGGGTACGGCACACCGTTAGCCATCGCGCTAGACAGCGCGATCGAGGTAGCCAAGACGCTTGAAAATGTTGCAGCGAGAGGGACCTTCTAGCTCGGCGCTCTGCACCTTCCGACGCTGCTCGAGGATCTCGCTGACTGGAGAACGGCCGGACCTCTGACGCTGTCTCAGCTCAGCCTCCACTCCAGATACTGCGAGGTCTGTACCACAAGCAAGAGGGCCGTTCTCGCTGGAATCGGAGTCTGCAGGCACCTCGCAACGTCAAGACCGCGCGCACGAGAGGGGACGAGAACGAAGGAAGCTTACCAGCCCAGCAATCGCTGTTCGCGCGGCCAATCATACGCATTTCGCCCTGCGACTCCCACCGCCTGTGCCGCCTCGCTCGCCCTCCTTGCGCCGCTGACGCTTACTTCGTAGCAGCCTGGACACTTGCTCGTATGTTCGCATTCTAGTTCTGGCGGCGGAATCGAAGGCGCACGAACGTCTCGCGACCTGCTTGAGTTGGTCAGCACGGCTTGGTAGCGGCAACTGGCAAGACCCTGCGTCGTAGCGTTCGAAACTGCGATTGGATGCGTACAGCCGACGCCGTCTAAGCCTCGCGTGACCGCTGTCATTGGGGAAATCAAGGCCGAGGAGAAGGAGTCTGGTCCGGAAAGGGAAGAAACGAATTGTTAGAGCCTCGTGATCCCGAAATCGTAGGCGGACGAACTCACTGAGGATGGTATCCGCACGGCGGTACGGGCACCCCTGCATACGTGGCCTGCCAGAACTCGTTAAACGCGTTGACAGTGCCAGCTTGCTTGTCCGTCCGTCCACAGAAGGGTGCGACGAGCAGCGGCGCGAGGGTCTCGAGAATCTGCGTATAAGCAGGCAGCGACTGCATGTTGATCAAGACCGTCTGGTATAAGGGCAAGATCTGCTGAGGGCCATAAGCATCATTGCATGGCATGTAATGATGCGTTGAAGTCTCACGTCACAAGAGTACTCGTCCGCGGTGCACACGTCGAACTCGTCAGCGACCCAGGTTCGCATGCCCTCCACGATCAGCTCCAACATAGAAGAGCACAGTTCCAGTGGGCAGCCGTCGATGACCCGTGTCAGCGTGCGGATGAGGCACATGCACATGACCTTATGCCTGGGCGCAGGGGGATACGCCGCGTTGAGCGTGTCGTTCGCGAAATCCAACACCTCGCTCGGCACCTGACGCGCCTTCCCGATCTCCACATTGGACAACAGGAGATCGGTGACACGCACTGCAGCCGTTGACGATGGGCTATGGTTCGTCGCGATGACGCCGGCAATCTGGTCGATGAGTGTCGTTGAATCGATCCCGTGGTCCAGCGCAGTGTCGATAGCCTGTCGGAGGAGCTTGTCCCACATGTCGATTGCGTCGCTCTCCATATCCCAGTCGCTGCGCCCAATGAACGACGCGGACAGCAGAACAACGGCAGTCTCCCAGCTGGGTGATTCACCTGTGTCGTTCGAGTCCCAGCGCTCGACGAAGACCTCCCAGAGTGCAGATCGGACTTCTGGCTCCCATTCCGACTCGCGGCGACCTTGCGAAGTGTATTCTCCCAAGATGCCTGCAGGATGGAAGTGTCGCACGCGAATGTGACCTCCGCGCATAAAGACGCCCGCTGCTCGCGAACCTGATCCACGCAGTGCAAGTCACCGACGAGCCTCTCCTCGCGGACATGAAGGTAGCGCAGGACCGACTCGGCGAGTTCCGAAGGAATCGCCGCCCGTGTCAGCGTGAGGAGATCGCGGACAAGGAAGAGCTTGACAACAGCGAAGTTTCGTCGCGAGTGAGGGAGAGGAGACTCGTCCATGCCCTTGCCTTTGGAACCGGTTGGCTTGATAGGGACGTAGGCACCTCGTCGAACTCCTCCGTGCGCATGGCGAAGTTCAAAGTCTGATCTTCCAAGATGCCAAGGAGGACATCTCGTGCGGCAACTGCAAGCTTGGCCAGGCCCTCATCATCCTCCCTGTCTACCCAAACATGCGTCAGCAAACACTCTGAAACTCGGTCGGACGACATACCCAACATCATTGGGACGTCGCATTGAAGGAGATGGAACCAGATTTCCCGAATCTCGGACTGCAACATGTCAGCATACCTCGGGGCTCATCACTGTGGAAGACTCACCGGCACCGCTTCACTCATTCCGCGGTCAGCAGCCCAGGGTTCGCCGAGAAGAAGTCCTGTGGGAGGAGCCTGCGAGGGTCCCACTCCTTCTCTCCAGCCATATGAGAGGAAGATACAGCGCTGAGCAAGTGCCGCGTGAGGTCCATCGCGTCCTTGCACGTCTGTCCACCCTTACGGCTCATGAAGCGCAAGATGCCAAGGGCGACTAGGACATGTTGGTCGTCGATCATCTCGTGCCCGAGCAGCGGGCGGACGGGGCATACACCGGCCCTCCGCGACAACGTCGTCTTCGGTGGCGGATTCGTCTTCGCCATCCGTCTCCGCGTCGACGGTGACTTTGACGTGTGGCGGCCAGAAGAACGCCCAGACCATGGCACGCCAGGCTAGGCACCCGAAGGCCCGCGCGGAGCTCTTTGGATGGCGCATACCCAAAGAGAATAGCGCGATGACGGTCCGCGTCAGCTCCGCGTGTAGCCATACCGTGGGTCCGAGCAAGACAAATCGTGCGTACGATACGTACAAGGACTGAGTCTTTGGATGGGCTTGCGTCGACGCGCTTCTTCGACGGCGTTGTGGGACTGTTCTCGTTCGACTTCGTCAGTCGTGGCGCTGCAGCGGTTGGCGTGCGTGTATGCGCCTCGCTCGGAAGAAGGGAAGACGCGGCAAGGGCAAGCCCACCGAGGGCGTGGCATGCTTGATTGCGAATGACAAGCGTCAGGTCGAGCAGGCAGGGGATGATCGGGCCAACCAGGGACGAGACCGCAGGCACGAAGATCCCGGGAAGATAAAGCGCCAGATCATGTATCGTCTGGATGGCTTGCTTAGCGCATATACTTACCCAGGTGGTCAAAGTGCTTACCTTCAGGCCGTCCGTCGAGGGTCCTTTCTTCCCTGCTTTGCCGAGCTCGCCCTCGATGCCACGGCGCAGCGCATGAGCGATTCGGTCCCTGGCAGGCTCGAGTACTTTGAGTCGGCGGCGACTTGGAAGGGGTGAACGGAGTCGTACAGATGAAAGACAGGATGACCACGTACACGAGTCCGACTCGGGAAGCGTCCAGCCCATACGTGTCGTGCGGCTAGAGAGGCAGCGCGGGCTCTTGGCTAGTGACGATGACACTGTATGTTTCCTTGTAAGCGCCGCGTCGCGACGCATCGACAAGGAGATACGAACCCGTACATGAAAGTCAAAGAGACAGAACCCATCGCTCTCGGCGACTTCAGGAGGGTTAGCAACAAGCCGACGATCGACAATGGCTGTTGCTGGACTTCATTCGCTACAGGCTGTCGAGTAGGTTCTCCTGCGGCTCCGTTTTCTTCGTCTGCTGGGCCCTGGCCAGGTCGTTGCGCTGTGAACCGGTTGCTCATCGCGCTGCTCTGCGTCCGTGGTCGTGGCCCCGTATGCCCGGTCTCGCGAACCGCTGTTGTTTCCAACCAGGCCAGTCAGCGAAGCATCCCAGTGTATTGCGTCCTTACGCTCGATGATGAGCAGACGACAGATGAACTCGAGCGCCGTGACGATGACTCCGAATATGAATGGTCCACTGAAATCGAAACGATCGTCCAGAGCTCCGGCCACGGGCGGTCCCACAAGAAATCTGCGCAGCGCTCAGCAAGTCGAGAATCATATAGAAGGCGTGTCAAGCTACGCACCCGAGTCATTCCCATCATGATCAGTCCAAGCTGTGCTGACGAACGAGTCATGAGCAGATAAGTCGCCGTAGGTGTAATCCCAAGACTTACTTCCGACGATCGCTTCTGGGACAGTATCGCTACTAACACGACATTAGCCAGGATACTGGGAATTGACGGAAAGTAGCTCACACTAAGGCCAGGGCGATTACCCAGATGACCGATGCACTGACTCCTTGGCAAATACGAGCAACTACCATGACGGCTCGGGGCTAGCGTGGAAGGACGTGCGGTCGGAGTAGATCGAAGCGGTCTCGGACGACGCCATGTAGAAGCGAGACAGTAGCCTTACATCAGACAGCGGGGCACAACCAGTGTCAGGAGCTCTCGATGACTCTGCGAAGGTAGCCCGCAATCAAGCAACGAGACACAGTGACAGTCGTGCGTGGGTATAGCCCGCGCCATTGCGCGCGCCAGAGCTCCGGGAGGATGACCGCTGAGCGGCCAGGGCCTCCAACGCACAACAATCTGCTATGCTCGCCGGCTCGTTTGCGCTGGAAAACGTGTCGGTCAGTATCTGCTAACACGCGAGTATGGATGCACTCACATCCGGGACGACCGTGCGCTAACTCAGCATCTCTCGGGCAACCAGGATGACAGACCATAGGTGTGCGACCTACGCGGCCATCTCTTGGCCCAGTCGCGGTAGAACGGCCTCTCTGGATCCTGCATGGTAACCTGCCTCGCTGAGGAAACATCGGTGGTAGTTGCCGCGATTTGTGCGGGTCCGATGGGGTGCATGGGAAGGAGGCTTAGCCAGGATGAGAATGGGTGAGAGAAAGGGACAAGCAGCAGTAAAGTTCGGAGAAGCAAGTAAACGGAATCGCCCAGCTTGTTGCAATGATGAAAGCACGCCTTCACGTCCGTGGTGCTGGTGGAAGAGCTGCGAGCAGAAGAGCAGAGTTGAGAGGTCGTGAAGCGCGCGCCAATGATTGATACTGCCCGATTCAGGGGGCAGCCACGTGGGCCTGTCCTAGGCACCTAGGCACTCTCACAAGGTTTGCAAGCTCACCGACAGTGCCATGGAACTCAGCCGCCAAAAGCGACGGAGACTACTCTCAAGCTTACTGGTTGACCATGTCCGAATTTCTCAGGTCTAGTGGCTGACCGCGGACTAGTCCACGGCTTTCGAGGATTCAGGGCGGTCTTCGAAGGATGCGTACTGTTGTGATGCCTCTGGTTGTGGCCATTCGCTCCCCACCCGTATGGTCTGTTTCCTGCCTTTTTGCTCACTGCCGCTCATTCATACCCAGCGGCTATGTTTGGGTCACAGTGAAGCCTCTTCAATCGGGGTCGGCCTCTTGGTCCTCCTGCATCCGCACTACGTGAGTTCCGCGGCGAATCGCTCTTGGTATCTAGCGCGTCGCTTGCACCCGCGACTCACGGTGCGTTGCGGTGCTATTAATACGGGACCGCACGAGATCAGCTCAAGTTCTCATTCGCCCTCTTGTAGCTCGAGCGCAAACGAAACCACGACCGGTTGCGCTTCAAAAGACCCCGACTCTCCTTCACGCCAGGCTTCCCGGGTCGGCCTTGCGCATGGAGAAGAGGCTGAGACGTACATTTATTGGCACGCAACACCATGTCTCGCTCAGAACAGGCCGCCTGGCTCCGGGTACGTCGACCGTCTGCTCTTCCACGCATTGTTGATTCATACCCGCGCAGCGCAGTCTCAGGGAGCATCTTGAGCATCCCTTCGTTTCTACTACTACACGCCCTTTCTCAAACGGATCGGTGTATCTCCATGCACAATGTTGCAGTGTGCCTACATAAGGCCGGGATCACTGGACAGAGGCAGCTAGCGTTGGTGTCACGTCCGCTAAAACCGAGAATCGTTCTGACTTATATCCCCCGGAGAGCAGTCTCCGAAGGGAGATGGCGTCGGGAGGCGTGCTCGTCCAAACGTCTTGCACACACTCGGACGCTACTGTGCTCTGAAGCACTCGCAATCGATTAGAAGGTGACTGCGAACAACGGCAGCCTGACCGTGATGTACCGCCGCATACGGGATCCGAGTGTCGACTCTCAGAGAACCTTCAAGTTCACGATGACTAGACAAAGTCTCAAAGTTCAGCAGCAGCGCACTGGATTGCAGGTGGCAGGAAGCCCACTCAGTGTCGTAGTACCAAGTAGTAGAGAATCGCGGTGTGGGTTCAAGTAGAAGTCAACCTTCGAATTATAAGTTCGGCATTCCCGTGTCGCGCACGTGTACAACTGTATTGCAGATCGCAATGGCCAACTGCACAATTGCGGCCTAAGAAGACGCATTGCTGGCGATTGACTAGTTCGCGGCCCATATTCGACGCTCCCAACGATGCCCCTCAAAGAATACTGCACTACATGCTCGGCGTGGCTGAATCGTGCCTAATGTGTGCATGGAATATGATACAACTTGATACATCGTCATCACAGATACTTTCACCGATCGTCATAGCAGCTACTCGATGGCTCGAACGGGCACTTCGAAACGGACCGCACCACCCGCTCCCTGTTCGGGGTACTCCAACGTGCAGATCATACCGTCAAGCACGACAAACTTCTCTTCCCCCTGTAAGATGTCGTCCTCCTGGATGCCGAAGTTGGTCTCGAGGGAGTCCAAGGCTTGACCGCCAATGCCTAGCCACGGCAGCGGTGTAGGGACGTGAAGGGTGAGCTCGTAACCTGGGGGTTTGTTGACTGACTTGCTCGTGTCATCGGCGAGCACGTAGTCCACACAAAATTCGCGCTCAGAGATCGCGCCAGGCCACAAGCGGAGAGCGTAGGGGCTCCCCGGAATGGGGATGATCTTGACATCTGGAGCGCCAGGGAGCGGCTTCTCCTGGGAAACCTAACTCAGCGGACGGACTGGCTTAGAAGGGTATGGCGACTTACCCCGGTCACCTCAGCCACCGCATCTAGGGAGCTGCATACCTCAACCATGACGAGATCTGGACCTCCCAACTGAGCCACCATGTCCGACCATTCCTCTGCGAGATGGGCCTCTAAGCCTCCTTCCTCTACGTAACTGTAGTCGCTGCCACCCAGAGCGAACAACTCGAAGTCGTTCTTAGGCTTGTACCCCGGATATCGGACGCGGATGATCTCCTCGTAGAGGTCGCGCACCGTCCGCACAGAGGGGGTCGAAGGAGCCGGTGTGGCGGGGGTCGGAGCATCGGAAGGGGCTGTCGTGGCGGAGGATAGAGCATCGGACGAGCTCTTGTGATGTTTCGCCCGATCCGAATTGTCGGCGGATTCCTCCGGCGGTCCTCTCTTCCGAGGACGGCGCGTCCCGTCCTGTCCCAAAGGTTGCATCAGGACGAGCTCTCTAGAGATCACAATGGGCCAGCGTACCTCCAAGGGGTCCTCTGTCGACAAGCGCATACGGGTACCGCCCCCTACTTGGTGCACGATCGTGCGGCTCATGCTGGCGGTGTGGGGATGAGGAGCGCGATGCTGGCAGAAAGAGCAAAGGTCGGCGGGTTATAATCAGCGCATGGTATCGCCTCCTTTGTCCAGTGTCGGATCCTGCCGTGCGTGTCGAAACATCCGGAGCCCGGTTCCGAGGCTGAAATGACGGTGAGAACGGGAGAACTTGAGAAGCAAACCAGTGGGAAAGGTACCACTTCACACACGATGCCTCGCCATGTCATGTCTGCAAACAAAGCCATTTGCGTTTAGTACACCAACACCGCTTGGTACATGCGGTCTTCGTATGATTTGGGGCCTGGTGACGAGCAGGCATGACGGACGGAATGAACATTGAAGCTGAAGTGCGTGCCGAGAGGCCCGTACCTTCTGAACATGGTTCTTGGCTGTCTATATAATGCGCTTCTGCCATACGGCAAAGCACGGAAGAGAAGGCTTCACAAAGGAGGACAATGATAGATGGGGCTGCTGTTTGAAGTGACTCTGCAAGAAGCAGCGGTTCGAACTCGTGAAGGGAGGGCCCCCGGGTGACAGACAGGTGTTACCGGATCAAAGGCCCACAACGAGCTGAGTACCTCGTCCGGTCGGTAGCGCAAGTATGACATACCTCTGCATACGTGGTCGAGAGTAGGCTGCGAGGGGAAAAGCGGCTGCGAGTAGGCTCGCTTGCCAGCCTGTAGTTCCTCGTCCCTCAGAATACCGAGCAGTCGCACTCGCAGAGACTCGCCGCGCAGGTAAGTTGTTGTGGCTGTGCTAGTCGCTTTTCGGAGACACAATTATAGTATTATAATGGCTGCTATGAGTAAGGCTGAAAGGTGGCAGTGCCAATCGTGGCCAATGGTCTACTTATCGGAGATCGAATATATTGATCGGATTTTATGACCGATTAACCATGTTTTTATGCTGGCATGCAACTGGCATGGCTTTCAACTTGGATGTCCCTAGGGCTGTTATTGAGCCTTCCGATTGTCACGTCGTGCTATTCTTCTTGATTGTCGATCTGACAATTGTGAGTGACGCCGTCAGTCCCACTAACCGGCGCGAGCAGAGTATAAAATGACGACTCACTCGTGTTCCGACACCATCCTCCCAGAGTCCACTACTACGTGAGTTACCTTCTCCTATCGTCCATCCCATAGGCCCCACGGCTATGCGCTTATACGGGCCATAGATTGACACGGTTCAAGTTACCTACCTGAGAAAGTTGATCCAAAACCCGGTAAGTCACGATAGCTCCACTTATTGATCTACTGACTGACGCTGCCTGTTGTTTTCTGAAGTGACGATATGTTCGTAGGGGCGGTTTCGTGCCTCCACAGGGACCAGATGTCTGCGGACATCTACGTGACCTATGTGTGGACGACCGTCGGACAGCTAATCCGCATTTCTCATGTGTGCGTCACATATGGTTTGGCTATCGTCGTCGTTCAGCGGGGCGTATGCCCGCAGCCCGGAGTGATTCCCAATCAGTTTTTCGTCCACGGACCCTCTCTGGTGTTGATCCGGGTCAACGACGAAGGGCCACAGCACATGAACGTCCACGGTGCACCGGCACAACTCCCCAACGCTCATCTCATCCAGAATGGGCATCAAGTCTTCCACATCATCAACGGCTTTCCCGTCGCAGGCAAGGCTGTTCCGTGGCACCATCGTGTTACGATGGAGCATGCCACCCCCGGAACTCCACTGCATTACCATAAGCACGCCCGTCGTCAGGGGCACACATCCAACCCGCCCCCAATTTTGCCGCAACACAGGGGCACCCACAAGCAGTTCAGGCGGCTGGTATTTAGCACGCAAGTGCAAAATTGCCGTCGCATCCAGCAGTGAACGGCGGGCGTACCCAGGGTGGGAATCTCATGGTCGACGACTCCAACTCCTTGTCCATGGTTGAAGGTACGTTGGTCATAGTCTCCATAGGAGATCTGGTACTCACACGACTGCCTCATTCGCTATTCAGGGCTGGATGTCCGTCTACAAGTCGTTGTCGTGCTTTAATACCCTGCCCGTGTGGCGCTAGTCGACTCGGGTAGCTGCTTTGCATCGCGTCGTCACTGCGGTCTCTCCACGTACTTTCCCGCTGCGATGTATCTCCCGCGCCACTGCATCCCGCCCATCCCCTGTATTGTGTATTTCTTGCCTCTCCTGTCTTTTCTTTCCTTCCTCTCCCTTCCTTCCTGATCTCTCTCCACGATTCTCTCTCCTATCCATCAAGCAATTCACGTGTTTCTTGCTCTTTTGTATCGCATATCATACCCAGCTATCCTGCCTGTATCCCTGGGCAATGTCACTCCTGTCCTCGGATCACGCGTTGGCCTCCGCAATTGGGCAATTGGCGTTTCACGTACAGACGTCGTGTACCCGTGTTATTGAGTCGTAAGAGCGCGCAGGACTTGCACATCCTTCTGTCGTACTGTCAGTCCACCGGCGGCACATCCCCCATCCCCCTGCTGCCGCGCGTTCAAATGCAGGTCGAGTCGTCAGGATACAGATTGACTGAGGGCCCTACTAATAGTACATGGTTCTATAGACGCCTCCTATGTCAACTACTGCTAAAGCGAAGATAACCATTGGGTTGTTCTTATCGGGTCGAGTCGAGGACGCTGCAGCATCTTAAGCTCCATAGCCCAGTTAGGAGCTCGAGGTATTTTGGCTCGTCACGAGAAGCTGAGCGACGCAGAAGACGCATGCTCGCGGAACAAGAGGACCCACGGGTACAACGAGCATCTATGGACAGTGTACCTCTTCGAGAGCAAAGCCAAGAGATGCTACAGAAGAGTGAGCAATATGGTCGACGTGGTGGGAGGAATGAGCTTACCCCTGCTCGCACGTGCTGTACTTGCGCTGGTGAACCAGTGTCGATGCCCTCCCGCTTGTACGCCGCCAGGAGCTCGTGCTCGTGCGCAACCTCATCGAGCCGCGGACAAACTCGCAGGTGCCGGGCATGAGCAGGTTGCGGCCCGTGAATGTATGCCCGCGGACACCGGGTGGGAGAGTATATCCGTTACCTTGCGCTTCTCAGCCTCAGCGATGTCTTCTCCGACGTTGTGGTTGAATGAGTTTCCCTGCTCGTTCTCGATCGCGTTTCCGTCCGCGGGCTTGGCTTCGTGCTCGATATCGTGACCGCTCAGCAACTTGATTGCGATTGCGTCGACATACGAGAGGCGGAGGATGGGGGATCATGGGGTAGACCTGCCCCTCCAAACCAGGAGGTCGATTCCTAGGACCAGTCTATCAACCATCTCGCACATGACGGACTCGAGGTGATCCATGAGCTCGTCAAAGGTAATACACGCAAGCTCGCCCTACGTGTACTCGCTCAGGTACCGGCGCGTGTGGCTGTTCTCGGCTCGGAAAATCTCCTGTACCCAGAAGGCCATAGAGCTTGAAGAACGGCACTCTACCCTCGACCTGGGCCTGCACGAGACAGGGTGGGGTGAATTCTGTGAAGACGTGCGACGTGATGGAGGCGCGGAATGCATTGAGAGAAGAGCGGAGCGTAATTTGAGCGTAGCTAAGGCAGTCTCGCCCAGAAGAAGCAGATGCCGCAGGTTGACCTGGATGGACGGATCTGATTCTGAAACACGCGCGTTTCAGTAAGCTGATCATAGACACCGTGATAAGTACCCGCCTTGTTTAGTGAATGCGTCTTCATCGGTCGCGCAGACGGTGCACCTAGTCAGAGGTCTTGACACGTTTAGTCTGAGCGATGTGAGGTTGCCGATCTTTGCCTACAGGATATGGATTCGATGGACGTGGAGGCCGGAGTTGAAGACACACCTTCAAGTCCGGGTAGGGTCCGGGTCCTCCTGCAGCGCGATCTCCTTCCTCTCTCGCAACTCCGCCTGCTCCTTTGCCTCGCGCTCGGCGAGCTCCCCCACCTTCTTGCGCTTCTTTTCAATACCATCCGCGCCCTGCTTCGCCTCCTTCAAGGCGCGATGTTGGCGCGACGTCGGAAACATCCTGAAGAGCCCCACTCGTTGGCATGCGAACGAAATGATGTGAAACGAGACAGTCGCGCTTGCTCTGAGTCGACTTCGTCTGACTGGCCTCCGGCGCCGGTGTTAGCACTTGCACCAACACTGAGGCATCGGCCACTGTCTGAGTCTGTGTGCGAGAGTCGAGAGCAGTCAGCAGCGCGAACCTCAATCCACCACCTGTGCGGCTGCCGGGATTGCTGTGGTATGCTCTTTCCTAGCCGGAATACAGCAAATGTGTCTCGTGTATCGATAATGTCCATGGTGGTCTGCGTTCAGAGTTAGTATCACTTCCAGGTTCTGTCGCGGATATGACATACCGCAGGTTCCATTGGCTCGAGGTCGCGTAGTGGAGGCTCCGTACCTGAGGGACCACTGGGCGCATCTGAACTTCAACCTGTCGGGTGATGGCACTTAGGCTGCGCTCGTCCGTTGCGGCTTCTGACACGCTTCGTTCTCCTCGGCCTCCTCGAAAGCGCCGGCTGCTTGTTCCCGGAGTGCGGGGCAGCTTCTCTCGTGCCATCTCCGTCCTTGTTCGCTCGTAAAGCGAGCGCCGCATGGGTATTGCTCGGATGGACTGTCGTGCCCGCTTCCTAGGCCAATTTGAATATCCACCTGTCGACCCGGGATGCTTGTTCGATTCGTCACGCTACCTCTTGCTGTGCTCCTAGGGCGTGCGCGTTTCCAAACGGGTCTTCTACACAGTAATAGTCAGCATACTCACATCGCGGGCGGTGCGCGCAAGCGGTAACGTACCTCGTATGCTAGTACGATTACAAGGGAGAGGGATGTGGAGAAGGAGGAGCAGGGAGGAGCGCGAGGTTGGAACAAGGCGGAAGGCACAGCCTTCCTTCCAATTACGGCACATAAGGGCGGTGGCACATTCGACTTC
This sequence comes from Cerioporus squamosus, assembly GCA_022592435.1. Taxonomy (NCBI): domain Eukaryota; kingdom Fungi; phylum Basidiomycota; class Agaricomycetes; order Polyporales; family Polyporaceae; genus Cerioporus; species Cerioporus squamosus. Next base: position 74,220 of record JABYQS010000079.1, read on the forward strand.
CTTATATTAGGGTGGCAGCCTAGCAAGTATCATAATGTGAAACTCGGACGTATAATCATGGAAGCAACTGCTCGTCGTTTACGGGTGAGTCGCCGTGTATTGAGACTAAGTATCAGGCCATATGCGAGCTACTAACTACCGTCTTCTTGGTCGGCTTCCATCTGATCGGCAGTGCTGGTATGTCGGATGATATCGAACAGTTGAGGCTGCCAATGGCGCAGTCTAACAGCGTCGCGCTCAGCGAGCTGCGCCTCCCTAGCGCGTCCGGTCATGAACACTTTCAGAAAGCGCCGTGTATCGTCTTCGTCCCCTAGATATAGCTTGAAATCGCCGATCCCGCGTGTCCCATGCCAGTGTATAATGCGATACCGCTAGTCAGTCGAAGGTGAGTTCGGACTTTCTTGATTGAACAAAGGACACGTACCTCAGAGTAGCTCTGGATGGGCCAGTCCCCCGAGAACCATTGAAGGACGGCAGGGTCCGCCTTAAGGCCGGGATCTGAGGAGGGCTCGTCGTTGTCGGTGGGTTCCTGGAGCTCGTACGCGAGTAGAACATCTAGAACACAAAGATCGGTGAGCCTATATCTCGTTGACGCATCCTAAGAGCTCACATCGTTCGAAGCTACGAGCTTCAAGCACCACTAGACGCACCGACGTCCAAGTCGTGTCTTCGACGATATCATCGGGGTCCTGAGGTCGTCGAGCAACCGGCTCCAAGGAAAGCCCAGCCTGTGCGGAGAAGCGAACCACACTAGAGATAGTAAATATGTCAGAGGCTTCCAGATAGGTATAGTTCGGAGACCCACAAGTAGTCAGCCATGAACGCGAAGCTTCAGAGAGAGAGAGTCGATGGTAGGTGGGTGCACTGGGCTGGCACGTTCGCACCTCCTGTAAAGACCTTTGAACCGTGCCAATGAACAGGACCCCGTGAAAATGCCATGCCGGGCACAAGCAAGCCTTACAACGTACGACCTCTGCGAAGCGGGACCAGACCCCAATCCGAATGATCACATCTCGGCTCTCGAGATCTAGGGTTTCGGTCCGCTTGCGCAGGCCTGGAACTACTCTATCTACTCCCACGGTTGTCACTTCTGATTCAACCGAATGGCTAGTTCCTCCCGAATCCTCACATGCACAGAAGTAACCGCTCCAATAACACGTCGCAGGAACCCACGAAGCCCGCGCTTCTATCAGCCGTGCTTTCGTCAGGACCGTGTGTCGCGACTCGCAAGTCATCGGTTCTTCCACTTGCTGATTTCGTCTCAATAGCGTCCGACACGTTCCTCCGATCACCGCCACTAGCGGACACTACAATGAGTTACACGAGTGCGTAAGGTTGCAACGACAACGCTAGGACGTCAAAGCGGCTTTGAGGACGTGTAACGCTACTCCGAGTAGAGCAACCGCGCCCAGTGTAACTTTCCAACCCATGCGGTAAGTGCGCCGGCTTTCCCTATAGTAGCGTCCGCTTCGGCCCATGAACGCTGCGAAGTCGAGATCCTCGTCCAAGCATTGTCCGAGCTCGCTCGCGATTTCCCTGGCTGTGTGCAGCGGAAGAGCGGGGTATAGAGTCTGCAACTCCTGAGTGAGTCCAAGCTGCTTAACCCTGTCCTCGAGGTGGCAAAGTCGCTCACGCTACCCTGCAAACTCTCCTTGGTCCGCACGAACACGAGATACGCGCTGTTTGTAGGCAAGCACTGCTTGTCAATATACCCTGCAAGCGTGTTAGATGATGCATATCAAGACGACTGCGACACTCACAGCAGAGCGCCTTCAAGCCGAGGGCGCGGACTGTAACCCCCGTTTCTTCAACGTCTTCCAGCAGCACGCCCTTGTACTGTTCCGGATTCTTCTACATAGCACATTAGCGGTGAATCAACTGCTTCAAGAATCCCTTAACCCACCAACGACATGCCGACTTTGCAAGACAGGATGTCCACCATTGTGAGCGTAAGTGGGGCAAGTATTGTACTCGATCTGGCTGACGGATCGCGTCGTTGCAACCTACAAAGTAAGGGTGGAAGCGACCCGCATGTGAGCTGTGAGTCAAGTTGTGACCCATGTTGATCCATGCGGCAAACATTGACCATGACCTGATTGCAGATCCGCCGGGAATGCGGTCCGGTGAAGGACTAGGGGCCTCGAATAAAGAGACACGGCGTATTGGGATTGGTGGATCGATATACAAGCACCGTGGCCAACTCCGGCGGTGATGCTCATGTGAGTATAAGCCGCGGGCGATGATCCCTCCAGGGTCTTCAGCGAGAAGCAGGAAGATTCGATTTGCCCCGCTCGACACGCTGCCACTGCGGCTCTCCGAAATCCCGCATATGAAATCCGAACGATGCCTCAGTCGGCCGTGTCCGAATCAGAGGCGTGATCTTCAAGTGTCGGTTGGACAGTCTCGTTCCTCCTCTGACCCGCCTCTTGATAGCATGCTGGGATGCCTAATCCACCCACCTACAATACGCGTGAGTACCGTCGAGTGAACTCAATTTGCCAGTGCTGAAGCTTCCCGTGCGGAGGTACGCGATTGGTTCTCAGAGACGTCGCAAGAGAGTCCCTGACCCAGATAACTTTCGACGAGCTGCTGCGTCGAGGTACTGTATTGACAATCATTTCGCCCAGTGTAGGCCATCTCATGCACCATTCCCAGTTGAGGAACAGATCGCAGAGGATGGCCTCCAAGTTAGCCGTGGATGTCGGTCTAGAGTGCAGACAGCGGTGACCAACATAGTGAGCATCATCTAATTTGAACCGTTCACACTGCATACCCACTGATGAGACCGTCTATTTTCGCATTGTCAGGCTCGTAGCCATCGCTTGAGGTTGCAGCGCGATGGAGACGAGACACTTGTGTGCATAACTGCCGAGGGCCTGCAGGAGTAAGCGTTCGGGTTGGGGTCTAACGTCAGTGACCGCTCATATGCCATCAGATTTGCGGCTTATGGCACCATCCCGATACACCCTGCTGGAAGCCCGCGGCTCAAGCGTATGTCACGAGATGAGGCAAGTACTTACCTTGTCATTCAATGGTCATTCATGTCATACACCGACGTGCTGATACTCATATGCAGTTGGAGAGAGAGGTGGAGGTGCTCAACGACATTGCTCAGAAAATTCAGCAAGCCGTCCGAGAAGTGAAACCTGGAAGTCCCGCGGCTGACGATCCGGCTGTTGCCGTAGACGAAGTGAGCGACTCTTCGCGGGGGGACCCGTCATGACGCTGTGTGGCACACTGACGCTTGTCAGGTACGCAACGCAATAGACCATTCCAAAGCCCTCGATGAACAAGTGAGAGGATCCTTCCTCGTATATATTGTACAAGGAAGACTTACTGACTGATCTGTTTCCAGACTACAGCTCTGTACACTGCCATGGGCGAGAATTCAAAGCGAGAGCGGTACTTGAAAGGCCTGTTGAAGGAGGGCGACGCGCATACTGCAGGCGGGGATCAGGCTGGTCCTAGTCGTAGCGCCGTGTGACCGTGAATTCAAACTGATTGTAGGCGCGATCGCGAGTCACTGAATTCAGTTCAAACGCTACGGCGTCTTGGCCAACGATACGCATCCATGCACTGGATCAACGCAATTCGTCGCACTGAACTCCGCTGATGGAGTGTGCGCCATCCGGCCCTCTTTTTCAGTGCCCGAACTTCTACCACAAGTCGAACCAGGACGGCGCAATTGCGGCGCGGCGGTGCTTGAGTATATCGAGGGCGAGGAGGAAGAGGACACCGTCTTCGGAGCGCCAGCTAAATCCGGAGCGCCCACGGATCGGAAAGCCCCGCGCTGGTCTGAAGCGTCCTCCTCCTCCTACTCCTTGCAAGCTTGTAATCCGTGTACTATCTGAACCGCTCCTTCCCTCTCTTCGCTTGTGTCGTTTACTCCTATCTCCCTCGAACAGCCTCGGCGCTTGTTAGACGCGACATCCGCAAAATCGCCAACCACAGGCCGCTCAAGCGCGGTGGACGTCTCGGGAGTGTAGGGCAATCCGTCCGCATGGTTTTGGTGGAGAACATCGGATTTGCGTAGAGGCAGAGTTATTGGAGGCAGACATATGCCGCGGTGCTTGCAGTATCATCGGTATGTATCAGTAATTATGCGTCGTTGGGTGTCGGTCGTTGGCAATGGCGGTATCGTTAAGCTTATTCGCAGTTTTGACCTCCGGCGTATCTCCTCCGATAGCCTCATCCAATGCATCATACCATCTAGCAAAGGGACACAATGATCACTATGGCGGATAGTGCTACGATCACCCAGCCCATGATAGGCTCCTCGTTCTCCTTAACAGCCGGTTTGCGGGGGGGTTCTGTGATCTTTACCAGCTTCGACGCGTTCAGGAGGTCGTCAGGGACTTCCATCGTAACGATGTCTTGCGGTAACTACAAAATCGTCTTTCGGTCAGTACCTTCATTCCCTGCAGGACAGGTCTTGGTGAGTGTCCTACTTCTTTCCCGAGCAGAGCACGGAGCTGAATTGCTTCTTCAGGGACATCGTCCCCCAGGTACCCTAACGCGAAAGTGTCGTGACTGACTGGTACTAAAGCTCCTAGTTTTCGATTGGGTACTTACAATGCAGAGCGTCCAGGATGAGGGAGCGCAACTTCCTCTCACTGATCAGGAACCGCGCCTCAAAACCGCCTCCCTCTTCTACTGGAGTTACCTGAGCCAAGTGACTGCAGGTGAGAGGAGATCGCATCGTTCAAGCGGCGGACTCACCATGATGACACCCACTTCACTACCATCCTGCTTATCCGATCCCACGTCTTCAACTATCTTGCGCTTGTGCGAACCGCGAACCTTCTCGTCAAGATCGAAGTATGTGAGCTGCGAACTATGTTAATAGTTTGCATTAGTGGGTAGATAGTACTACTGACTGTTGGTTCCAGTGGCCGTCCGACTGGTACCTTGACAAGGGGCGTGTTTGACATGCTTCTGTTCGGGTGGAAGGGGTCTGAGGTGACGACGGAGGATGATGGTGTAGACGGCGGGCAAAGGAGCGTTCGTCGAAACGTGTATGTTTGCGTTTTCAGGGCCCCGGGTCGGCTGGATGCAACGATGCACAGACGCACGCACGCAGGTACGTTGTGTTGTGCGTCCTCATCGAGATCCAAATTCATCTCGCGATTGCTCGGATGTCCGCGCGAAACACACGCAGACCTTGTTCGTGGCTTGCGTCACAAAACACAACCCCTCCCCCCAAGCTGCGTCTACGTACGCCTCGCTATGTCCACGATGGCTCTTCTCTGGATATATCTTGGGACCGGCGGAGCAGAATGGAGGCCATACCAAAGAAGGCTCTCCCCATACCTTCGAGTCGCCATGGCCCCCACGACATACCTGCAACGTAAGTCAACGGTCGCTCGCAACATATACTTTACTGAAGCTGTGATCTATATAGACGTCCAGAACGTGCTTAGTATCCTAGTCCGTGACGGCGACACCAGAATAAATTATGAGCGAATGATGATCAAAGGTGCGCCTCACCTTTTGCTTCGACTCTGATCGCTCAGTTGAGGACGGTTCAGTCCACACCCGTAAACGCTGGGATGGAGAAGAACCTGTACTTCATCATCGTCGTCTGATCCACACCGCCATCATGCGAGAGGTAAGCGAAGATCAAGCCTCGCACAGCTATGGCTAACTTGGGAGCCTTAGGTGTGGGCGAAGAGGGTCCGCGTGACTGGGAAGAATGAGGGCCGCGTCATCACGGTCACTGACTACGGGGTGCCGTTGTAAGTATTCTCCGCCGCCAACCAGTTTGGGCACTGACCAACTCCAGTTACTTGGTCTGGAAGAAACCAGAACGACAGCCAGGAGGCAAGTCCGGCCGTGCTGCGCTCGGGAGGAATAGAGCAGAGGTACGTTGGGCTGCTGTCTCTTGCAGATGGGAACGATTGATAGGCAACAGCTCATGGTGGAATATGTTCGAACGGCCACTCTGTTGTCGTCTCTTCGTGAGCTGCTCGCAGACTTCGCTGAAGGCTCCCATTGGGATGTCAGGAACCTTCCAGACCTAGTACGACCATCCTCTGCGTATCGTGGTGCGCAACTTACTATCCCGCACCAGGTTCGGGATGTCCTACAGACCGAGACTTATAAACTGCAGCAGGTGCGTAGTCCTCGGCTGCCTACGCGTGTGTGGTTCCAGCGTTCCTGACGGCCTCTGGCACTTGATAGAATATAGACCTCAGTCAGCAAGTACTCGACGGGAGTCTGAGGATCAAGTCTCTGGAGAACGAGTTGCGTAGGCGCGGCACTGCGGTCACTACTAGCGACGTGGCTGCCGAACTAGTAGACCGTTGATATGCTCTTGCTTTTGTTGATCACTAACCGTTATTTGCCAATGCCGATTTATTTACTGTCCGATATGAGGCAGCAATCATGTTACCGGACCTTGGACGACTCTGGGTCTGGTACTTTCAACGCTCAGACTTACTTTCGTTGTATAGCTTGGACCAGCGAAGTGTACACTGTAAGCAAACTGTACGTCAGTTCCAACTCTCATCTGGATTCCTCTGCGCTCACCGTCGGTATTGCGACAAGACTAAGCAGGTTCTCACCGATCAAGCCCAGGAGCCTAAGACCCATACTGCAGACCCTAAGTATACGTCGATTGAACACACCGAAATGTCTTTTAATTGGACCCGCAGGAAATGTACCTGCGCGCGCAGACCACACCAGAAACTTTCCCGGGTGTCGATAGCCTCGAGATCCCTTTGCTATGAACGTTGGAAGAGTACGGAATCATACACCACTTCACCGTCCTCTAGGACACATCAATTCGGCCTGCATGACCAGCGACACCTGCGCGGCAAGAACGGTGCCAGCACGAACCTCGAACAGGTGGTATCCCGATGGGAGGAACTTGAGCTCGAGCCTCGAGGCCTGGGGCTGGGTGCGGCTAGTCAAACAATTGGCCGCGCTCACTCCGTACGTCATTTCGAACCACGCCCATCAGGGGCTGGTTTGATACGTCGTCCCGCAGATATTCCCAGGACAGCCCTCTCGACGAGGAGCAGTTGCGCTCCATGGCTGTCACGGTCCCACGGCACATTCCCGGTGCCTAGCTGCTTCCTCACCTCAGCAGAGTGGTAGGGCGCACCTGCAGAGTGACCTCGCTTCTTCATCGCGCATGCAACTCGTGCTGGTCAGCGAATAGACTTCAGGAGCGCGATGCTCCCTATACTCCCCGATTCTGCCTCCCTGATCTGCTCATCATGCCTGGTTGGGCCAGCGCGTATGTTGAACTGCACGCCTTAACCGGTGGTCACAGCGACACTGTCAATCATCTCTCTTTCTCTCCCGACGGCTTGTACTTGGCAAGTTGCAGCGACGACCAATCTCTCATCATCTGGAATGTCCCGGAGGGGCGTATGCTGTACCGAGCTCTTTTCAAGTCGAAGGTCGACCGATCCATCTGGCATCCTTTATACCCGGAGACCGTCCTGGTTGGATGCGACAACGGGTACCTTTACCAACTGCACGAGTTTTCCCCGGTGAGCCGCCCCACCCACTACCCTGTAAATCTGTCCTCATCAGCTGTGATAGGCCGGAGGCGAGAGGACCCAGATTGAACTCGGTGTGCGAAGCACCATTCACTGCCTCGCGTACGATGGGAGCATACGCTGTTTGGCCGTTGGGCTCGGTATGGACGTGTATGTTACGCGGGAGGTCGAGCAAGGTATGGAGCTTTCTTGAAGTGCTCAGCCAGGTCAGAGTTCACTAAGCATTGATTCGACCAGATCGCTACGAGAGTGTGTGCATGTTCCCTTCGCCAACACTGCCGCAGCAGTCCGGAAACCGGCGAGACAATACTCGACAACTTCCTGTGCCACGGGACGTGGGAGATCGCGAGAACAGACTACAGCCAGTGAATGTCCACTTCCTAAAGTCGGGCGAGCAACTGCTGGCTTCCTATCTCGCTCACGGGATAATGTGAGACTACCGTTCACTGCCATTGTTCACCTCTCACGCTCACACCTGATCACAGCTGTTGGGATACTCGAAGCCAAACGACGCTGTGGACGTTCATACCGGGCGGAGCTACCATGTGAGTCAACCCGCCTCACCCACGGATCAGAGTACTAACGTTGCCAATGGCAGAGGATCCAGTGCATTGAGTCCGCTGGGCGACGATATCGCTGTATACAACGTTGTAGACGGCGTAGACATCTACGGTATCAAGTCTGGCGGTGGTATCAGGCGCAAACCCAAACGGATCTTGAAGTACCCTCGCGTGCCGCGAACCAAGCATGCCGTTCAAGTCACGTACATTATTGATGGTCGCGGTATCGTATGCGGGACCACCACCGGCGATGTCTGCGTCTGGGATACCGCTAATGGCGAGGTGTACCAAGTTCTCAACCATGACAAGGATGAGATCGTTCAAGCAGTATCTGTGCGCGCATCAGACCTATCTCACAACTCCCCCGTTACTAACCTCTTGCCTTAAGGGTGTCGCCCGTGGTAAGTATAGCTACGTCGCCACTGCAACTGTGGACAAGGGTCAATCAACGTACATCAAGGTATGGAGGGCAAAGTATGGTAAGTCGCCTATATAATTCAGCAGTCGTCGTTCTCATCCTTCGCAGTTCCGTTGGCTGATGTTGCTTTCACCAACAAAGTTTATCATGCAGTCCGCGCTGTGAAGGTCTGTCGCATGCTGAACCTCTCTCGTCACTCTCGAGCTAACTGACACTTGTTAGGATTCGAACGAGTTCTCCCGGTCGAAGGTCGTCTTCTATCGTTGGATTCTTCCAGCACTTGGCCTCATCTGTACGGCCATACTCGTGGGATGGCTCGCGTCCAACCTTCCCTGGCAGGAGATATGGGCCGTCGGTGCCTCTGCAGTACGTCGTCGTCAGTACGAGAGAACCGCCACTGGGCTGCTGATGACGTTACAGCTTTCTAACGCTACCGAATACATGCGCATCGCGAGTCAGGGCGTCTTTACGTCAAGTATCGCTCTGTACGCTGCTGCGCATGCCTGGGTCAGGGCGTACATGCGCGACACCCTGGAAGAGTTGAGGGTCACACTCGTAGAATGGTTACGCGTGGACGAAGTAGTCGTCCGCAGGCTTCCTCGCGATGAGCAGGTGTAGGGTTCCTCCCGTCCACAATGAGGCTTGATGCACACGTATCGGCGTGAGCATGCCAGGACTCGCGGCAAGTCATGCGGGGCATCCCAACGTACCTATGTACTGCCGAATGCCGATATGCCGGCGAATATCCCCCAAACTTGCGCCTAATGCATCATGCATCATGACGCGACTGTTGCGCCATGTTGGCGGCCTGGGCACGTCTCGCCACTATAAGACAGGCGTTCTGATAGAAGAACGGGCGACGGTACCCTGATCTCTGCCCGGAACCTCGTCCGAAAGACTGTTACGTGTACAATAGCGTCCGCTCATCGTCGAACGGATGCAATGCGTAAACAGACCCTCCATTCCCTTTGGGGAGAGGAGAGGAAAGACGGCGCATGGAGGCGGACTCGGATGCAAACCGCAGCATGAGGTTAGTTCATTTCGGGAAGCGCGCATACATTCGGAACCAATGTGGGACTGTGGAACCCCGGGGCTACATTCGATAGGCTCGCTTTGTGGGCGTGCAGTAGATAAGCTCGTTATGTGGGCGTGCTGGTGCGCGCGCGAGTCGAACCTGGGCCTCATGACACAATCAGAGCACTGTCCACTGACGCTTGTACGTAGGCGTGTAGTGATCGAGATTCATCGGGATCCGGGATCCTCCGCCGTGCCGCGGGCAGCCATTGGCGCTTCGCACCCCGTCTCCTGCCACCAGTGCCAGGATGTAGGCTGTCGAGCTGTTGCTGCGTTGAGAGTTGCACACACTGCTGCTGCCATGCTGCACTCACTTTTAACTCGTGTCGAGACAGGCGGACTCGCTCATAGGACCACGCTGAAGTAGATTATGAAGGGCCCTGGGCTACGTGTCTAAGCCAACTTCCCGCCGCACACAAACTCTCTCCCATTGTCAATATACGGTATACTCCTTGAGCAGCACCTATGGCGACCGCAATGTCAGACGACCCGGAAAACTCGATTGCGGGGGATGATCTTCTCAGTAAGCCGCAGACGTCATCGTACTGTCGGAACACGCCTGAACCCCGCCTGTATAGCCAACATGTTACAGCAAGACCCCTACCTGCGAGATGCGGAAGTACCGACTGCAACCAAGGACGATGGAAGAACTGCGACGAGTGAGCGATCTGGGACTTGTTACGATCTCCGACGACGGCTGACCCAGAACAACAGTGGAGTTGACCTTGACAGCCGAAGATCCAGCTTCCTTGAAGCAAAGTCAGCTCGATAGCAGTGAACGTACGCGTGTTTCCTGGACCATTGCTGCCGATAGCTGACGACGCATTGCCGGTCAGGTCGAGTCGCCGAGCACGAAGAGGACCGTGAGTACCAAAATGGTTGCCGCTATCCAGAGCTTGACTAGCTGTTACAGGGGCTGCGAACCTCGCGCAAAGACCGCAGAAAGCACTTCCTAAGACAGGTCCTGCGGTGAAATTGAGTCGCGACATGAGCGGCACCGGAAATGGAGGTACACATCACGAAACATGGTCACCATGACATGCTAACGTGCGGCTACCAAGGACGACCCGCTGCAGGCAGCGCAACAACTACTCCTTCTGGCACTCCACACGCCACCACCAGTGCGGCAGAGTCTCGAACGTTAAGGCAGGGCGGAGGTACGCACTACGCATGTGTCAGGCATCCTGGGTATGACTGAAGGCCGTGCAGGGCGACCTCAAGACGATCAGCAAGCTGCAGCAGTCCGGAAGTCGAAACGCAAAGCCGCAGAAGAACCGGAGCCCGAACCGGAAGAGGAGGGTTCCAGCGAGGGGCGCCAGCTCATTCCCAAGCGACCTAAACTACGGCCGCCGACGTCTTCGCAGACGCACCCCCAGTCCCCGTCGATACCGTCTGGTTCGACAACGACTGCGAGAGCAGTGCTGGAGATGGGGTTCAACAGCGCGAAGTCCTTGTTCAAGAATCTGGGCAGCACGACTGTGAGTAAATGCATAGACCATGCGACACGTTCCCTTATGGCGTGCAGGGGTTATCCGGCTCGACGACGACTCCACTCAATTCGCCGCCGACCAAGGGTAGCGGCTCCTCTACTGTGCTCATTACCCCACCTCCCACCAATGCGCGCCCTCAACCCAGTTCACGTATGACACAGATGCTCGCCATTGAGCCCCAAGGGCATAGCTCGGGCGTTCCTGCCGCCAACCCCGAATCGCAAACCATTCCCGGTTCACTTGCCCTTGGATCATCCCAACAGAGCCTGCAACTTCGGTCACAGCTCTCCGAAGCAGGGCCGACTTCGGATGAGGCAGGTCCATCCGTGGCTGACCGACATGAACGGCAGCCGCCCCCCGATCCGCATCGCGACAGTTCAGAATCATCGCGACAATCTCGGTCGGTCACCCCAGAGTTAGAGTCGAAGGTTTCGACGCCCCGTCCAACCCGTGCTGAGAAGGGCAAAGACCGTGTTCCCAATTCCCCCCCGCGTGGTGTCCCAGTAAGTCGTGCTTCTTCCTGTGCTTCAGCATCGGCAATAACCCTCGCGGACACGTAGGGAGGAACGGGCGGTGTCCCGAACGATCCCATTGCCCAGCTACATGCAGAGCTCCGCCTCCTCGGGACTTCTGTGCGCGGTCTGGGAACTGCGATGGTCAGTCTGGTCGATCAGAACAAGACGTTCATGGCGTCCATGGGCACCTACACGGAGAAGATAGATCAGCTCATCTCAGGCGGAGGCGTCAACGCCGGACGACCACGACGAGCTGCCCCCAAGGCGAAGGATGCCGATACTATGGAGGTCGACGAGGAGGGGAACGGAGACGACGCCGATGACGAGTCAGATGCTCTGCCTGTCAAGCTTCCTCGTCGAAAGAAACCATTCAAACTCACCTCTCTGCCGATGCGACGACCAGTTGAAGAGAACGCGCTGAAGGTATGCGGGTCCGTTGCTGTGCGATGCAGCATCTGTTCACAACACACGCGCAGGCCGCGATCCGCCAGATGACTCTGGACTACATGGGACGGAAGAATAACAAGTCGCTGTTCGACCTGAACAAACTACCTCTTGAGGAAGATCTGGAAGCATTCGAGGCGGCCGAAGAGGACGATGGCCCGTGTTGCACCATCGATGACTTCCGACCAGATCTCAATGGCACCCCTCGATCGAAGTGGAACGCTTCAGTTGCGGAAGTCTTCGTTGCAGCGTACATGACGGAGGGAAGCATTGAATGCGACGATTCGGCCCTCGTCAAGAAGTTCTTTGTACGACATCTGAAGTATCTCATCGACAAGTTCAAGGAGCGACACACGGATCGAGAAGTTCTCAATGCTCGCGCGAAGGCTAAGCGTCGTCGAGAGCGTCGCACCTACGTAAGTGCCGCGTACGATGCACTTCCTATGTCTATGCTGATCTCCCTCCAGTTGTTCAACCGACGGCTCATCGCCGCTAATTCGGAACCGGATCTGCAGCGTCACGTATACATCCTCCAGAGGCTCGGCCGGGAAGGCATGAGCTCTGACGAGTCGGACTTCAGCAACGGTGTCAAGCAGTTCAGGATCTTGAAGAAGGTTTGGCGAGATCCCAAACTCACCCCGTGGTTGCGTGTCTTCGACAGCATCGCTCGCGAGAAGCGCATCAACCCAATCACGGAGACCACCCGCGGAGCCGATCCAAGGCAGCGTTTCGAGTCGAGCAAGTACGACAACAGAAGTCCACCGGTCGGACAGTTGCCTTGGAACGCGTACAATGAAGTGTGGTACAAGCACCTCACTGCGTACGCCAAGAAGCGATTGGAGGCCAGAAAGAAAGCGTACGACTTCTCGCACACTGCCCAGATTGAAGTGTAAGTTTCTCTCCTTTTCTCTGGCGACGTCGCTGACTTGTCGTCCAGTCAAGCCAGCCAGGCGAATGGTAGCCATGTTGAGGGGCGCGCACCGAGGTTCCGTTGAAGCCGGCCCACATCTCTGCGACACCAGCAGTTATGCGGCCACTCTGCTCTCATATCTATGGTGCGTCCTCTGATGTACGCGCTTTTCGCTTTCGCTGATCGACGACTTCGTCCTCTAGTTCGGGCTTCGTATATATCGTCTTGCCGTTGTCCAGCGTCCATGGGCCGTCCACATATCTACAGTCATATGGCGCCTCTGCTCTCGTATCTATGGTGCGTCCTCTCATATACGCGCTTGCTGCGTTCGCTGACCAGTGGCTTGGTCCTCTAGTTCGGGTATCGTCTTGCGGTCGTCGAGCGACTTTGGCCGTCCACATCTCTCCAGGTATATGGTGTATCTGTTCTCCTATCCTCACATGCACGCGCTTGCCGCATTCGCCGATCAAGGGCTTGGTCCTCTAGTTTCAGTTCTCTGTATATTGTCTCATCATCGTCGAGCGTACGGGGGTGGCTGGTCTACACCGCTACGACGCTCGCAGCCATATGATTTTCTGGTCTCAAATTCATGATGCGTCCCCTTAACGCTTTCTGTTCTGCTCTTTTTCCTACACAATCACGATCACGCTTCATGCCCACTTTGCATGCACTCCTACTCCTCATCCCCTCACCCACATCTGGCCGCAGGCTTTACGTACTTCCATGGAGTTCCAGCAGTTCTCCGTTCTCATCAGTCGCTCGCTCACTTGCCCACTCTCGTTACGTACCCACCGTGAATACACTCCTTCGATATTTGTGGGGCTGCTGCGTGTGTCGCACATCAGCGGCTAGTGTGCCGCAGACTAGCAGTCCCGGTACAACGGGCGCAATGAACATGGCTGAATTGCTGCAGCCGCACGTAACCCGCATGACTGTGAGGACACTCGTTGCGCGCGCATGGCAGATGGAGGTAGTCGGCCAGGGAGTTCGCACTAGCTCTCAATCCCCACCTCCTCACCCACACTTGCCCTCTAATCTGCACGACCGCTCACAAACCCGCTCGCTGCTTTGAACCAGTAAGTCTGCACTCAGCTGGCATCGGTATCGAGTACGATACTTACCTACGTCACTTCAGGATGCCTTGCCAGCTCACGGTTGCTCTCGTCTTCATCACTGCAATCGCGGTTGGACTCGTTTCCCCCCTTTTCCTCCCCGCCGACGTACTTCTGCAACTGCACGGCATCAAAGTCAACGAAGCTACGCGCATCCACGTCCGTGCGGCCGTTCGGTCGACGCAACAGGCGATACTCGCGCTGCCTTGCCTCTTGCCTCCCATCGCCGAGTTGCCTCTCGTGTGCGGCGGGCCTCGGAGCAAGGACTTGGGTAGACCATCCTGTATCGGGGCTATAGATATGCTCTTTGATCAGCAAGCCCTCACGAGACGACTTGTTTACCACACCCTTCCGTCCGGAGACTTCCTCACTCCCCTGACCTCTGTCGTGGACATCGTCGAGGACATCGCGGCGTCGGGAGAGAGCGAGGGTAGTCTAAGCGGGAGCTCAAACTTCGACTCCCTCGACATTGGAATGCTCCAGCCGTGCATCGCTGGGATGTACGAGCTCAGTGAACATATGAGGCTGCTTATCTCCCGGTGAGTGGAAGGTCTCGTGCACAGCACACAGGCAACTCACATTGCGTAGTCTCGATGCTACCCAGGGAATGGTTGTTCACGCGTCCAGAGACTTCGGCTGGCTGCCTAAGTGGGTCAGTCTGCGGAGGACGATGGAGATCGCACATGCGGGGGTCGTGGATTCCGCCATCTATGTCTCGAATGCCTCGAATGTGACGCGAACGGCGGTCTCCGAGCTCCGTGGACGCCTTCTGCGGATGTCCAACTCATCTGCGCACTGCGAACGTGTCGACATACTCTCTTCCTGCGCCAAGCCCGGCACGTTGGGTATTCACCAAGGCAGGATGGCCTCCGAATTCGCCATACTACAGGCGTCATACCTCCTGGGCGATGTGGAGTCCACCCTACAGTCACTGGAAGAAGACCTTAGGGAAGCAATCGACCACCGTGACCTCGGCAGACGGCTTCTACACACGATGTGTCCCATGGCACTTGTCGATGCGTGGCTGCAGGCTCAACACCGCTCTCACGATGTGCACGTCAAGCATCTGAGAGCCGTCAGGGCGGAGGCGAAGAAGCTGCTCGATCGTGTGGGAGGCGGGCTTGGGGCGAGGGATGCGGAAGAGGGTACGATCTGAGGGAGTGGGGCGTTCGAATCCCGAAGGACGGACCTAGGCGTGGAATTCTGTTCATCCGCCGTGACATACGAGCGGCTTGCCGCCTACACTTCAGTTACTTCAGTATGCATAAGTATGTCCTATTGGGCGTTTGAGGATGTGCCAATGGGCAGAGTGAGTTTGGTGTATGTACATCAATGTCTTGCGTTACAAGTTCCACTTTCGTTCTCTACTAGAGATACACAGCAGAGGAGGAACGCGCGTTCAGTGTGGTGGAAGTACAGTACTTGGGCCACCGACTCGAAGAGGCGCGCCCGCAGCGATCTATCCAGGCGCCAATTTATGGGGCCTTTCCCGTCGCGAACTGCCTCCGCTCCTCCGCCGCCACCGCTGCCTGCTTAGTACTCTTATCTGGATGAACGGAACTGAGCCTGATTGGGCTCCATATTCGAGGATCAGCCATATGGTTGTGAAATCTCGTGGTCGCCGTTGAATTGTCAGCTGGGGGTACAGAGACTTCGGGATGAGTGCCGACAGCCAAGCTGGTCTCTGGTTCAAATCTTCCTCGAGTCCTACCTGTACTTCCGCAGGTCCGGGTAAGTGCAACTCCTTCACTCAAGAGCGGACGCTTACAGGTGATGCAGCAAAACCCTGCAGTGAACACAACCGGGACCGCTCAATCGTGACGGTGGCTCGACGTACTGCCTCCGCCACTCGAGCAGGGACTTCGAAGCAAGTGGGTACCGCCGACGGGTCTACGTAATAGTATGGTCGCCGAAGATCACCATGCCGTCACTCTGTCCCTAGCTGATGAAGCAGAGAACTCACGGCAAGATGTGTTCCGATATCTCGGCCTTCGTCCTGTCTTGGGAGTGGCATGACCGTCATGTAAGTAGGGCCGCGGATCCGGACATCCGCATGCTCTCCCATGGACCGCTGTACCATGAACGCAGGACTGACAGGTACGTCTTCTGGCTCTTCGTTGCCTTTTCCGTGCAATTTTACCCAATCCCCCTGGCTGCCCAGTGGCTGCCCTGCCAGTACTCTATTTAATGGATCTCATTCACGCAATTCTGCAATCGTTCGCTCCGACACCTGCAACGATGGATACTGCTGAGCAGTTGTTTCCGTACGTTCCTCACGCTGTCTTCATGCATTGTACACTGAGTGACAAAGCACAGTGAGGCAAAGGTGCTCCTTTCCACCCGCTCGTTGAGCCTCTCTATCGAGAAGCTCAATGCTACCGGATTCTCCACGAACGAGGGCTGTAACTGGTACGACGTCAGTTTAACCGTGATTGAGGTCGGACCCAAGCTTCGTGAGTGCGCTCGATTCGTTCAGCGCAACAACATGGACTGACTCGTCGTCCGTCGTCCGTCCTCTCAGATTCCCTTATAGTGGTGCCACTCTCTAGGAAGGAGAGGGCGTTCCTCGATCCGCCAGATCAGATTGTGCTCAATTTCTGGGACATGACTTTGGAGAGTAGTCATCGCCAGGTATACTATCTATTCCTGCGTCGTCAAACAGGGCTGACCTGATGGGCAGGCTGGCGACAGTGAGAAGACCCTGAATCTCACCAGCAAGTACAAGTACACCCGTTGGGTCTTCGCTTTCGACGATGGCGTCGAGTTCACCACTTGCATGGAGCTTTTCTTTGCCACTAGACGACTTGTGCTTTGGCGCGACAGCGCGATCGACCATCTGCAGCGCCAGGTTCTGTCCCTCGTATCCCAACAACGAGCTGACGCCGACACTTGAGACGGTGAGTTCAATATGCTCCTTCGGAACTACGTACTGAGCTTGTTTCAGGACATCTCTGCGCCTGCCGCACGCCAAGAGTCCCCGCGCCCAACCAGGTTTTCGCTGTAGTCTGAATGTATGTCGCAGAATGACCCATGTTTTGGATTTCGAACGTCGTTCGCAACATTCGTCGCGGGTTCATATAGAGTCGGACACTTCGCGGACACGGCGGCACATGTGATCATGACTACCTCAATAACCATGTCTGCTTGGCCAAATAGTTCCCGTCCCATGAACCACATTCGGGTTTTTGTCTCGCCCCACCAGTACAAGTTCGGTCTCCGTTGAAGCTGAAGAGTGGAGGAGGAGGACGCGAAGAGGAGCAGGGGGTCGGTAGGCTAAAAACGATAGTAGGTAGTTTCGACGCTCGAGCCGTCTGCTATCCATCTAGTGCCGGAAAAATACCCTCCTGATTCTGCTCCGACGACGGGATTGGGAACGCGTCCTAAGCACCTTTGCCCAGAGTGGCTGCGAGCGGCGACCAATTCCCAGAAGTTCCAAAGGTCACGCTACGACATTGTGCATGGAGATACACCGATCCGTTTGAGAAAGGGCGTGTAGTAGTAGAAACGAAGGGATGCTCAAGATGCTCCCTGAGACTGCGCTGCGCGGGTATGAATCAACAATGCGTGGAAGAGCAGACGGTCGACGTACCCGGAGCCAGGCGGCCTGTTCTGAGCGAGACATGGTGTTGCGTGCCAATAAATGTACGTCTCAGCCTCTTCTCCATGCGCAAGGCCGACCCGGGAAGCCTGGCGTGAAGGAGAGTCGGGGTCTTTTGAAGCGCAACCGGTCGTGGTTTCGTTTGCGCTCGAGCTACAAGAGGGCGAATGAGAACTTGAGCTGATCTCGTGCGGTCCCGTATTAATAGCACCGCAACGCACCGTGAGTCGCGGGTGCAAGCGACGCGCTAGATACCAAGAGCGATTCGCCGCGGAACTCACGTAGTGCGGATGCAGGAGGACCAAGAGGCCGACCCCGATTGAAGAGGCTTCACTGTGACCCAAACATAGCCGCTGGGTATGAATGAGCGGCAGTGAGCAAAAAGGCAGGAAACAGACCATACGGGTGGGGAGCGAATGGCCACAACCAGAGGCATCACAACAGTACGCATCCTTCGAAGACCGCCCTGAATCCTCGAAAGCCGTGGACTAGTCCGCGGTCAGCCACTAGACCTGAGAAATTCGGACATGGTCAACCAGTAAGCTTGAGAGTAGTCTCCGTCGCTTTTGGCGGCTGAGTTCCATGGCACTGTCGGTGAGCTTGCAAACCTTGTGAGAGTGCCTAGGTGCCTAGGACAGGCCCACGTGGCTGCCCCCTGAATCGGGCAGTATCAATCATTGGCGCGCGCTTCACGACCTCTCAACTCTGCTCTTCTGCTCGCAGCTCTTCCACCAGCACCACG
Organism: Cerioporus squamosus; assembly: GCA_022592435.1. Lineage (NCBI taxonomy): Eukaryota > Fungi > Basidiomycota > Agaricomycetes > Polyporales > Polyporaceae > Cerioporus > Cerioporus squamosus. Next base: position 92,591 of record JABYQS010000079.1, read on the forward strand.
GACGTGAAGGCGTGCTTTCATCATTGCAACAAGCTGGGCGATTCCGTTTACTTGCTTCTCCGAACTTTACTGCTGCTTGTCCCTTTCTCTCACCCATTCTCATCCTGGCTAAGCCTCCTTCCCATGCACCCCATCGGACCCGCACAAATCGCGGCAACTACCACCGATGTTTCCTCAGCGAGGCAGGTTACCATGCAGGATCCAGAGAGGCCGTTCTACCGCGACTGGGCCAAGAGATGGCCGCGTAGGTCGCACACCTATGGTCTGTCATCCTGGTTGCCCGAGAGATGCTGAGTTAGCGCACGGTCGTCCCGGATGTGAGTGCATCCATACTCGCGTGTTAGCAGATACTGACCGACACGTTTTCCAGCGCAAACGAGCCGGCGAGCATAGCAGATTGTTGTGCGTTGGAGGCCCTGGCCGCTCAGCGGTCATCCTCCCGGAGCTCTGGCGCGCGCAATGGCGCGGGCTATACCCACGCACGACTGTCACTGTGTCTCGTTGCTTGATTGCGGGCTACCTTCGCAGAGTCATCGAGAGCTCCTGACACTGGTTGTGCCCCGCTGTCTGATGTAAGGCTACTGTCTCGCTTCTACATGGCGTCGTCCGAGACCGCTTCGATCTACTCCGACCGCACGTCCTTCCACGCTAGCCCCGAGCCGTCATGGTAGTTGCTCGTATTTGCCAAGGAGTCAGTGCATCGGTCATCTGGGTAATCGCCCTGGCCTTAGTGTGAGCTACTTTCCGTCAATTCCCAGTATCCTGGCTAATGTCGTGTTAGTAGCGATACTGTCCCAGAAGCGATCGTCGGAAGTAAGTCTTGGGATTACACCTACGGCGACTTATCTGCTCATGACTCGTTCGTCAGCACAGCTTGGACTGATCATGATGGGAATGACTCGGGTGCGTAGCTTGACACGCCTTCTATATGATTCTCGACTTGCTGAGCGCTGCGCAGATTTCTTGTGGGACCGCCCGTGGCCGGAGCTCTGGACGATCGTTTCGATTTCAGTGGACCATTCATATTCGGAGTCATCGTCACGGCGCTCGAGTTCATCTGTCGTCTGCTCATCATCGAGCGTAAGGACGCAATACACTGGGATGCTTCGCTGACTGGCCTGGTTGGAAACAACAGCGGTTCGCGAGACCGGGCATACGGGGCCACGACCACGGACGCAGAGCAGCGCGATGAGCAACCGGTTCACAGCGCAACGACCTGGCCAGGGCCCAGCAGACGAAGAAAACGGAGCCGCAGGAGAACCTACTCGACAGCCTGTAGCGAATGAAGTCCAGCAACAGCCATTGTCGATCGTCGGCTTGTTGCTAACCCTCCTGAAGTCGCCGAGAGCGATGGGTTCTGTCTCTTTGACTTTCATGTACGGGTTCGTATCTCCTTGTCGATGCGTCGCGACGCGGCGCTTACAAGGAAACATACAGTGTCATCGTCACTAGCCAAGAGCCCGCGCTGCCTCTCTAGCCGCACGACACGTATGGGCTGGACGCTTCCCGAGTCGGACTCGTGTACGTGGTCATCCTGTCTTTCATCTGTACGACTCCGTTCACCCCTTCCAAGTCGCCGCCGACTCAAAGTACTCGAGCCTGCCAGGGACCGAATCGCTCATGCGCTGCGCCGTGGCATCGAGGGCGAGCTCGGCAAAGCAGGGAAGAAAGGACCCTCGACGGACGGCCTGAAGGTAAGCACTTTGACCACCTGGGTAAGTATATGCGCTAAGCAAGCCATCCAGACGATACATGATCTGGCGCTTTATCTTCCCGGGATCTTCGTGCCTGCGGTCTCGTCCCTGGTTGGCCCGATCATCCCCTGCCTGCTCGACCTGACGCTTGTCATTCGCAATCAAGCATGCCACGCCCTCGGTGGGCTTGCCCTTGCCGCGTCTTCCCTTCTTCCGAGCGAGGCGCATACACGCACGCCAACCGCTGCAGCGCCACGACTGACGAAGTCGAACGAGAACAGTCCCACAACGCCGTCGAAGAAGCGCGTCGACGCAAGCCCATCCAAAGACTCAGTCCTTGTACGTATCGTACGCACGATTTGTCTTGCTCGGACCCACGGTATGGCTACACGCGGAGCTGACGCGGACCGTCATCGCGCTATTCTCTTTGGGTATGCGCCATCCAAAGAGCTCCGCGCGGGCCTTCGGGTGCCTAGCCTGGCGTGCCATGGTCTGGGCGTTCTTCTGGCCGCCACACGTCAAAGTCACCGTCGACGCGGAGACGGATGGCGAAGACGAATCCGCCACCGAAGACGACGTTGTCGCGGAGGGCCGGTGTATGCCCCGTCCGCCCGCTGCTCGGGCACGAGATGATCGACGACCAACATGTCCTAGTCGCCCTTGGCATCTTGCGCTTCATGAGCCGTAAGGGTGGACAGACGTGCAAGGACGCGATGGACCTCACGCGGCACTTGCTCAGCGCTGTATCTTCCTCTCATATGGCTGGAGAGAAGGAGTGGGACCCTCGCAGGCTCCTCCCACAGGACTTCTTCTCGGCGAACCCTGGGCTGCTGACCGCGGAATGAGTGAAGCGGTGCCGGTGAGTCTTCCACAGTGATGAGCCCCGAGGTATGCTGACATGTTGCAGTCCGAGATTCGGGAAATCTGGTTCCATCTCCTTCAATGCGACGTCCCAATGATGTTGGGTATGTCGTCCGACCGAGTTTCAGAGTGTTTGCTGACGCATGTTTGGGTAGACAGGGAGGATGATGAGGGCCTGGCCAAGCTTGCAGTTGCCGCACGAGATGTCCTCCTTGGCATCTTGGAAGATCAGACTTTGAACTTCGCCATGCGCACGGAGGAGTTCGACGAGGTGCCTACGTCCCTATCAAGCCAACCGGTTCCAAAGGCAAGGGCATGGACGAGTCTCCTCTCCCTCACTCGCGACGAAACTTCGCTGTTGTCAAGCTCTTCCTTGTCCGCGATCTCCTCACGCTGACACGGGCGGCGATTCCTTCGGAACTCGCCGAGTCGGTCCTGCGCTACCTTCATGTCCGCGAGGAGAGGCTCGTCGGTGACTTGCACTGCGTGGATCAGGTTCGCGAGCAGCGGGCGTCTTTATGCGCGGAGGTCACATTCGCGTGCGACACTTCCATCCTGCAGGCATCTTGGGAGAATACACTTCGCAAGGTCGCCGCGAGTCGGAATGGGAGCCAGAAGTCCGATCTGCACTCTGGGAGGTCTTCGTCGAGCGCTGGGACTCGAACGACACAGGTGAATCACCCAGCTGGGAGACTGCCGTTGTTCTGCTGTCCGCGTCGTTCATTGGGCGCAGCGACTGGGATATGGAGAGCGACGCAATCGACATGTGGGACAAGCTCCTCCGACAGGCTATCGACACTGCGCTGGACCACGGGATCGATTCAACGACACTCATCGACCAGATTGCCGGCGTCATCGCGACGAACCATAGCCCATCGTCAACGGCTGCAGTGCGTGTCACCGATCTCCTGTTGTCCAATGTGGAGATCGGGAAGGCGCGTCAGGTGCCGAGCGAGGTGTTGGATTTCGCGAACGACACGCTCAACGCGGCGTATCCCCCTGCGCCCAGGCATAAGGTCATGTGCATGTGCCTCATCCGCACGCTGACACGGGTCATCGACGGCTGCCCACTGGAACTGTGCTCTTCTATGTTGGAGCTGATCGTGGAGGGCATGCGAACCTGGGTCGCTGACGAGTTCGACGTGTGCACCGCGGACGAGTACTCTTGTGACGTGAGACTTCAACGCATCATTACATGCCATGCAATGATGCTTATGGCCCTCAGCAGATCTTGCCCTTATACCAGACGGTCTTGATCAACATGCAGTCGCTGCCTGCTTATACGCAGATTCTCGAGACCCTCGCGCCGCTGCTCGTCGCACCCTTCTGTGGACGGACGGACAAGCAAGCTGGCACTGTCAACGCGTTTAACGAGTTCTGGCAGGCCACGTATGCAGGGGTGCCCGTACCGCCGTGCGGATACCATCCTCAGTGAGTTCGTCCGCCTACGATTTCGGGATCACGAGGCTCTAACAATTCGTTTCTTCCCTTTCCGGACCAGACTCCTTCTCCTCGGCCTTGATTTCCCCAATGACAGCGGTCACGCGAGGCTTAGACGGCGTCGGCTGTACGCATCCAATCGCAGTTTCGAACGCTACGACGCAGGGTCTTGCCAGTTGCCGCTACCAAGCCGTGCTGACCAACTCAAGCAGGTCGCGAGACGTTCGTGCGCCTTCGATTCCGCCGCCAGAACTAGAATGCGAACATACGAGCAAGTGTCCAGGCTGCTACGAAGTAAGCGTCAGCGGCGCAAGGAGGGCGAGCGAGGCGGCACAGGCGGTGGGAGTCGCAGGGCGAAATGCGTATGATTGGCCGCGCGAACAGCGATTGCTGGGCTGGTAAGCTTCCTTCGTTCTCGTCCCCTCTCGTGCGCGCGGTCTTGACGTTGCGAGGTGCCTGCAGACTCCGATTCCAGCGAGAACGGCCCTCTTGCTTGTGGTACAGACCTCGCAGTATCTGGAGTGGAGGCTGAGCTGAGACAGCGTCAGAGGTCCGGCCGTTCTCCAGTCAGCGAGATCCTCGAGCAGCGTCGGAAGGTGCAGAGCGCCGAGCTAGAAGGTCCCTCTCGCTGCAACATTTTCAAGCGTCTTGGCTACCTCGATCGCGCTGTCTAGCGCGATGGCTAACGGTGTGCCGTACCCCGGCACAGCATACTCCTCCGTCTTCACCATTGCCATCGGCTTCCAGACCTACTTCTTCGCCTGGTCCGACCCGGAGCTCACGTCGAAGCGGCGCTCGCAACCGCCCCTCGTATCCTCCGCCAGGACTTGAGTGCTTCGGGAAGGAAGGGAAGCAATATTGATCAGTTCACGGCGACGCTTAGCGATAACCCGCATAAGATCAACGGGCCTCAGAATAGCGCTCGGTGCCCTCCCGTGAGTGTCTCGACGCTCGTCATGGATCATGGGTCTTGCGTTGACCTGGCAGATAGGTCCCGTCATATCACCTGCGTCCCCGTCTTGGTCCCCGCTAGCTACATCCGTTTCGTACGTCTACCGTTTGTGCTGCTGCTTCATACATGCATACTGACTTGTCTTCGCAGCGCGTCGCCGTAAGGATCAATAGCTCAAGAAGGCACACCAGCAATCTGTCCAGCTTGCATGTGTGGGGGCGGCGCCATGCGTACCGCGGCCTCGTTTCGCGTGAGGAATGCTGCCGCCGTCTGTACAGCGACTCGCTCGAGGCGCCGCTTCGTCGCCTGAACGAGACCGCAGTATACTTCCACGATATCGCTCGTTCTCGCAGACGAAGATCCTCTGGGCCATCGCGCTCGTTGTTTAGTACGGCTGGTCTCTCGTCGCCATCGTGAGCGCTTGATATTCTAGTGCAGCTGCTTCGTCGGTCTCATGGTGAGTATCCTCACTCTCCGTATTGGTATGGCAGGCAGAGCTGATGCGTATCCGTGGTGTGGTCTGGCGCACCCCCAACCAGGTTGACAACGTCGTCTCGTTCGCCGAGCGGTATCCCCTTTACCAGATCCTCGGCGTCCGATGTCATCTGTCTGTTGGACTCGATGCATCGGGATTCAGGGCGAGGTGCCCAAGCTGCACTGCCGCTACCGACTGGCCGGATGTTCATATGCTCTGGGATTTCAGTCTCACCCTCGGGCCCGCATATCAACATGTACATCGCAGGTTGATCAACAAGGCCGGCTCGGAGAGGAAGGAGATTGCACGTCTTAAAGACCAGGTGTACAGGACACGCCCATGACGGACGTACTCGCCCTCAATCAGGTTCGCGCGTACAGCGAGGACGGGATCGTCGCTTGGTAGCAGGGCTTCTCCGACTTCCAGCTTAATCTACGTCGTTTGACTAGGGTACCGTAGCCCGGCGTCGCACCGCGTTCGCCTCAGTTAGGGCCATACTTTGCTGCAAGTGTTCTACCTCCGGAATAAGACCGCGTGCGCCTGCCAGTGTGTCGGATGTCGAGGACACTGCCGTCTATGCCGCACTGTATTATGGGAGACTCATTCGTATTCATGAGGCGGCTCGAAACATGCTGGAACGGAACCAAGACCGTGTGTTGCTATCCACCTTGACCAGGTAAGTCCCAACCGTGTGTAAACCTCGTTGATCTGGGGCTGACTAATTATCACAGCCTCGCGACCACCACGTCCTCACAACATCCTCAGGTTCGCGCAATTCCCAGCTTACCTAGCGTTCGTCCGCGGGAGACAATCCTGCGCAACTCCCACCTTACCTAGCGTCTGTCCGCGTAGGACAATCCTGTAAGTTTCGGGTTGCTCAAAGCCACCTCTGTTCTGACTTACAAAGTGTGTAACAGTGTCCAAAGTCAGATACGCACCCTCATCCCCTCCTAGCTTCAAGATGGCAGGGTCTCCTCCGATCTCACCGTCCGAACCAGGCAGCTCCATAGAAACAACCCGAAGGTCTTCTGTCCTCCGTTCCCGACATATTTCTGCCCAGAATCAGCCCTTGAAGTCGATTTGGAACACCTACGTTCCAGTCAATCGACTGCCACCGGAAATTTTGCACGGGATCTTTCTGGCCCTCAAGACCATGGCAGAGGACAATTCAGACACACCGATGATCCCAGGGAAGTATGTGTCCTGGCCTCCTCTCTCACATGTGTGCCGCGCCTGGCGCGACGTCATCTGCAACTCGGCGTCGCTGTGGCGCGATATCCACGTCAAGGGGGAGCTGCGATGGGTCGAGCTCTGCCTTCTGCGATCTCGGGAGACCCCTTTGTACGTCTACTTCCACTCCTCACAATCACTCCCTCAAGCCTGCGACGTACTGTCCACCCACACTCGCCGTATCAAGAAAGTAATGGTCTACGATACCGCGCCAGATACGGTTTCCATCTTCACCCAGCTTTTCCAGCCGACCATGCCCATGCTCGAAGAATTTTGTCTCGATGCGCACAACACCGTCTCCGATGCTACGTGCTTCGGAGATACCAACATACTCCACTTACTCCCGGTCCTACACACCCTCCGCCTCGGGTACGCGCACATCGACTGGACCTCCGCCTCTGCCCGGAAGCTGCGTGTCCTGCATCTGCGCGACTGGACACCGGCCGATGGGAGTATGCTCTCCCTGGATCAATTTCTCAGCGCGCTCCAAAAGTTCGAGACCCTTGAGGAGCTTCACATGGATTTTGCATTCCCCTTTGAGACGTACAGCGCGGACGGGGTGCGCGACGTCTCAGGTCCCACCATCTCCCTCCCCAACATCCGCAGCCTATACTTCCTTTGTCCCGCATACGACGAGCCTTCGTCGCCCGACATCTACCACCTCCTCGCGCATCTCAAGGTACCCATGTCCGCAAAATTGTACGTCTACTCGCAGGTCCAGGACTACATCGCGGACTCCAGCGACGGGGGTTATCTGGTCACTATTCCCCAAGATGCAAGCTGCCTGCCTATTCTGCACAGTGCGCTAAAGGCGAAGCTATGGAGGCAAGGCTTCGACTGCTATTGCGGTGAGGGTCAGTTGGGCCTCTGCCTCGAGCCGATGAACGATGAGCACCGACCATGGACCTACACTCCTGACCGAGCTGTGCGGGACTTCTGCGTTCTTTTCGGGAAGTCGCCGCTGCAGGAGCTTACCGTGCTGGATATGGAGTACTCGCAAGAGACGTGGACGCACTTATTCCGCACGTTCGCTTCCCTCTCAGCCGTCACCGTCCGAAACGAGGGGCCCGGCGAGCGCGATGGTGCGCTTCTCGCTGCCCTTACGTCCGTCGATCCGGTTGAAACCGAGGACTCGGTGTCGGACGGTACCATCATCTTGCCGAATCTGTGCACATTGCGATTCAAGGCGATGGCATGGCACGAGCACATGCTGAGCAATCTCGTGCGTTGCTTGCGTGCCCGAGCTGCGTGTGGTTTCAAGCTTCGGCAGCTGGTCCTCCGCATGTTTGACCGTGTCCAGGGGATCCCTGAAGTCGATGCGAGGCATGAGGCGTTCCTTGAGGAATTGGACACATTGGTAGAAGACGCACTAGTATACGCTGATATACCACGACCGCAGTGAGCGATGTGGCTCTGTAGCAGAGATGACTTCACGAATTCTTATGTTATGCGTTGGCACGTATTCCCGCTTCGTCGGGAGAATATTACTTCTGCTAGTCGTGACGGCAGGGTGCGTGCTTTCAAATTCTGCATGGGTAAAACGTGATGACATCTCGCTGGCAGAATATCGCTACTGATGACAACTAGGGGATACTGCACAACTTCACCGACAAGGTTGGCCGTACCGCTGGCGCAGCTGCTTGATCCGAGTACGTTGGGCTTTCCGCCATTTTTCTACTTACGTGTGCCCTCACATGTGTGGCATCGACTCCCATGACTAAGACATGTTCGTAAACCCCCGATTCTCTTCCCGAGTGGCGTCATCTCAATTGATTAGGCGGTCGAGACCGTGAATTCCAATACCAGGGACGCGTCGCAGCTGCTCCTTGACCTCGGCGCGGACCGCGACTACAATACCGGCAGCGCTTTCGCCTTCCATCTGCGTCTCGGGTACGGCAAGTTTCCTCCAGTCATGCACTGCGTTTCCTCTGAGCTAACCTAAATCATCGTCTCAGGCGTTACAAAGGTGCGCACAACTGGGAGATATGACATGCACGGACTCCGGGGGCTCATGCTGAACTCCTCGAGCTGCATATACTCGTCGATGCTCCGAGTCGACGATACGATGCGCAAAGAGCTGATATGCAACCAGGATTCACCATGCATCGCGCCGCAACGCTCTAGCAACCGCCTTCCGTCTGGAGTCGTGCTTAAAGTCGTCAACACGGTGACTCTCTATTACTTGAGTCTCTGCAGGCATCGCTCTCATGCCTCAGATCATGCCTCAGACACCTGGCTAGGTCTGGCATGTTCAAGTTCGTCGCGCAGTGCTGCCGTCAGCAGTGCTTGAATCGCCGATGCCTATCTATCTCTTCGGGCCTCTGCCTGCGGTCAGGCACGTCCTCTGAGAGCTCCCGGCGACCATATCGTGAGCCGGCTCATCTAGATGTCCACTCGGCTAATGCCGCCGCGAAGTCGCCATCTAATGGGTGCTTGGCGTACAGGAGTCATTCAGTGACTGAGCCGGTAAGTCATCGCCTCCCCGGTTCTATCCTGCTGTTCAAGAGCAAGTTGACCGTATTTAGGTAATTGGCGTTGCGACAATCCCAGAGCCGCAACGCCAACTCGATTGTCGGTAGCCTCACGTAGAGCTTCGCGGTCGACTTCCACACGGGCTCGTCCGACCTCTGGGTCCCATTGTCTTCGTGCAGGAGCAGCAGGAGCAGCCATCCAGTACATTCCTTCCGGCTTTTCGCAGAGCACTAGGCGGAGCAGGACGTTCCAGATTCAGTATGGCAATAAATCCACCGCAGATGGCACTCCTTACAATGACACCGCTACTAGTACTATGGTCGACGTATCACGGAGGAGTCATTCGTGTTCGTCACGGACCCGCTGACGGTCTCCTCAACTCGCGTTCACTGCCATCTCCAACCTGAGCCACATGAGCATCCTACTGTTCGCACTCCTCTCTCTTCAGCCGCACTCAAGGACTCTTCCAGGACCCCTTCTTCATGGAATTCGAGCAGGGCACCGCGCCCGAGGGTGCCTTCGCCTTCAAAGCTCCACTAGAGCAATTCCGAGCTCCATCGGCTGCAAAAACGATATGCCCTACACCGGAGACATTGAGTACACTCCCTCTCCAGCGATTCGACTTCTCGGTGGCGCGGCTGCCTCGATCAACGACAAAACCGCCGTATCCTAGCATGGGCGGTACGGCTCGGCCGTGTATGATCCGCAGTAGGGCCTCCGCTATCTATCGTGCAAATCTGTCCTGTTTAATTGGGGCGAGAAGGGGTGGGCCGTCAGCGCGAACGAGTGCGTGACCCTCAAACCTCGGCCTTGGTGACACGTCTGGCTGCTCGGCGGGCGACATATCATTGCCATACTTTTTCTTCTTTTTGGTCTTGGTTCGGACGCGTCTGACGGGTGGTCACGCAGCTCAATGAAGAACACGTACATTGTCTTCTGACTCTGACTTCAACGTTCTGGACTGGGACTATGCGCTCACGAGCCTTCCAGATGCAGTTATCTTCGGATCTCTTGGTGTCCTCGACGAACTCACGGCGGGGCATGACGACGAAGGCGGTGGGCTGATGGACGAAGCCATACCATCCTGTGACTAGTGTTGCCGCGAGGTGAGGTGAGGCGAGGCGAGTTGGCGCCACTCGGTCTAACTCGCTCCACCGAGCCAGACCGAGGCGAGTTGCGAGTTTAACTCACGAGTTGCCCCAGTTTGGACATTCTGGCAGCAGGAGCCATAAACTCCCCAAGATTTACTTCAGTGAGCATCATTCTAAGCCCAGTAGGACTCTGAGACCGTCCGGGATGCTGTCCTCTAGCATACCTAGGCCAGGGAGTCTGAAATTTGAGGTGCGGGGGACTCGGGGGAAGCAGCCCAAAAACGAGCGCCCTGGCGAGCGCCTAGGTGGAGTCTTGCCAGGCCTGTCGACCAATCAGATGCGGGCGCTTCTGGGAGCGAGTTGCATCGATGTGAGCGAGTGGATTGCCTCGCCTCGCGAGTTGCTCCACTCCGTGAGTTCGGAACTCGCAACTCGCGAGTTTAACTCGAACTCGCGGCAACACTACCTGTGACGTTGATCGCCGAAATGCGGCATAACGCGATCGCCGCCGAGGTCGTCAAGAAGCTCGCGGCCGCCGGCGCAACATCCTCGCAGTCGAAGATGAGCCCTTCACGCTGATGTTGCACCCAATCGTATGAACGACTTCACAGCCGTGGCCGTCCTCCTTGTGCATGGTGACGACGCAGGTAGAGTGGGTGGGCCGCAGTTTCGACAAAGGCGAGTCTATTCTACGCATTCAGCCTGGACCTGACGAAGTCGAACGCCCCCGGTTGGGAGCTTCGGGAGCGCCTACGGTTCGACTTGCTCTACTTCCTATCTTATTAGTTCCCGCGCATTTTGCTCTGACTCGAGAGTATATACAGCACCTCCTCCACTGTTGTGTGACCTCTCAAACGTCCACGATGAAGAAAACACTCAAGAGCCGTGGGAGTGCGGCTGGCTCCCTGCTCACCTTCGGTCAGGCTGTGGCAGTGCACGCCGTACTCGCCTCCACGACTGATGCACGAGCCGGTCGCTGTGCGTCGACGCACTGCCTGTATCGTCTCATCAGACATGCACTTTTCGCCCGGGAAACGGCAGGATTCCTATTGAGGGGCGTCAACGAGTGGCACAACATCACACGCGCATGAGTCCGCGGCTTACGATCGTATAAGTAGCCTCCGTCTCGTTCTCAGGAAGAGCCACTCATAACCTTGAAACCCTCGTCTCGTTGCCATCCACATCGAGCCGCAATGATTGAGCCGGAGGCGCCTGTCACCTTCCACGTTGACGAAGTTCCATTTCCTGCCTTGACTCTCGCGCCGGGAGACGCGAATATCCGGCTAGAACCCTATTCAGTTATCCTGCGGCACCGTCACGTCAAGCAACAGTTCAAGGTGATATCTCAGTATGTGTATTCTCCGCTTCCTTTCGGACCCCAACCTAAGAGCAGCGTTGCGAGCAGGCCAGCGGCCGACGGAGACACCTCCAGCTCCAGGAAACCCACTCGTGGAGTCCCTGTCATCGCCCACGTAAGTATCGTGCTCGCTCACATTGAGACAAGGACCTCATTCCTTCATCCATCAGGGCGCTGCATCTGTCGGAAACGGAGCTCATCATCCTATCCTGGGCGAAGGCGTGTCCCAGTCTGTATTGCCCCTTCCTCTTTTTCTCATGCTCCGTTGACGTCTGGAATAGCGTCGAGAATGACTCAAATCCAGTTGTACCAGCCACGGTCAGTGGACAAGCTCCGGTCCAACAGCAGCCTGCGTCGCAGAGGCATCCAGGGGTCACTATCAACATCGGTTCTGCCGAGGTCCATATGCAGGCGCAACAGCCGGTTTCTCCTGACAAGGTCGGGCCAGTATCGTTAGGGAACCCAGTATCGTCAGGGAACGAGAGGTTCGTCACCTGCCCTCCCATGTGTAATCTGTACAACCGCTGATTGCTTGGCGTCAGCTGTACTCTACACGTAGAACGACACGAGCACATGATACGGGGTCTCAAGGACAAAACCGTCTGGTACTCGACTCGTGGTGACCAACTCCTGACTGTCCCCGTGCCCATCCCTTCGTCTCGCCTTCGGAACGGAGATCTCTTCGTCCATGTGGCCACAGGGAACAGGAAGCAGGTGTGGTTGTGGGATGCACATCGATGGTTACCCGTCGAGTTGCACCACCCGCATCCCTACTTGCGCGAGTATGTACTCAATATCCTCGCGAACGGGGAGCCTTCTTGGGTCACGAAGGACACCATCCGCACCTATATCGGTCGCTTGAAAAAGCGGGAGCGGGAGCGTAAGGGCAAGCCTGTCGCGGCTGAGTGAATGCATCATCGAGTCGCGTTCACGTTAGCATCTGTTCGTGATTATACTCTTCGTAACATATTCAGTTCATTATCATATAGGGCCCGTTACATAACGTGTTACCAGCAGAACTGTGTCTTTTGCGCTTGCTCACATCGTTCGAGTGCCCACTTCCTCCCTTCCTCCCGCACGGTGTCCTTGACACGCATAGTGGTCATGCCGCTAATGAAGTACATTGGGATCGATGTCGTGTGAATTAAGTGCAAGCGAGCGTTCGCAATCAATACTTTATATCTACCCGCGACCACCCGAGACCTCGGCTTCCTCCTCCTTACCGACTATCAAACTCGAAACATATACAGGTAACAGACATATACCTATCTGGCTGATTTCGACGTGCTGCTGCTCACGACTGTCCCAAACCCCTCCCGCTCCTTTCTCACTCAACGCGCGCACTTCCCCTCCTCCAGCCACGACATGGACCTGTGAGCAGGTCGCGACCCGGATCATCGCCGGAGACGCGCTCTTCGTCTTAAACGGCAACGTCGTCCGCGTTCCCCCTTCTTGGCTCACTCCACATCCCGGCGGCAACCTCGCCATCCTGCACGACGTCGGCGGCGATGCGATGGACGAGGCTGACGCGGATCACTCTGACGAGACGCTGCAGAAGATGAAGAGCTTCGTGATCGGGCGTGTCGAGCTCGGGGAGGACGGCTGGGTGCCGTTCGGGCTCCCGACCCCGATCAGGTGAGTGAGCCGTATGGCGGTGAGGGGAAGATGAAATGTCACAACGAGGCGCGCCCGGTGATACTGTAAGCACGGAGGACACGGAGACGTCGCCTGCGTCCCAGATCCTGCCCAAGAAGGCGCAGGCGGTGGGGAGGGGCGCAGAAGAGACACAGATGGGCTTGACACTCGCGCAGCTGCAGCTGTAGCCGAACAAGTTGTCGCTGAAGACCGAGAAGATGCACTTGGACGCGTCCAAGGAACTGCGCAAGCGGATCAGTGCATCACTGGGTGGACGGACGAGAGCAGAGCAGAGGATGCACTGCGAGAGGAATCTCGTGTAGGTGCCTGCAAGGAGCTCCAGAAGAATCTCCAGGAGAGTCAGATGCGGGGACATTCGCCGGAGTGCGATATTGCCGAGGATGACAGCGGTGAGTGCTCCGGTTGGGAATCCAGCGCAGTTGTTCAATGTCTGTCAAGTAGTCATCAGACGAGTTATACACGCCGGCGGTATCTAAACAGCTGGAGAATGGGGGGAGTCCGGGAGAGCATATCCGGAGCTTGAGGACCAGAGCTGCGGAAACATAACCATAGGTACGCCCCGATCTCGTCTTTCGTTCATCTTCTGAGGAGGTACACAACACTTAACTCTCATGTTGGACTAAGGGGTCAATATTCCACCGCCGTCTCTTCCTTTTCAAACACGATAGAACGTTAGCGAGGTTCGCACAGTCATTGACTCCGCAAGCTCTGATCCTCAGCGCAAAATGCCCGACACCATAGCCACTCTCTGCTGAGTCTGCTCGTTCCACGCGCTTGCGCCTCGAGCACTCACTGAGGCTGTCGTGTCGTGTTTGGCCTGAGGCAAACTTCCCTCTTCCGCTATCCACCATGTCCCCGCCACCCGCTCCACCATTTTACCCATGGCCGTCCACTCACCCTCGCTACCGATCAGCCACAGCCATACGTTGGGCCCGCAGCGGCCATCTCTCTGGTGCAGGGAGTCGCGACGACGTCCCGTGGTCAGGTAAGCTGTACGGTCTTGCCTACATACCTGGAACTGACCGAGACGCGTCAGCATTGCGTCGTGAACGCGTTTGCGTACTCGACGGCCGGTTCATCGAGCTCTGCGGCAGAAGGCGTATGCCGGACGGGTCACGCGAAGGCCAGCAGCGGCATGATGCATCTGTGGGTACATGTATGGGCCTCTCGTCACCGTCGAACTCGAGCTGACTCGCACGTGGACACATCCTGCGACAGAGCTCAGACACGCGGCTTCCGCTCCGCGGCACATCCCAGCAACTGTCCTCTGAGACAGACCGTGCGGCGAGCTCGGAAGCCGTCCAACGTCAGCCGGACACCTCGCTGGAAAAGTTACGTGTCTTTGCCCGGATGACACATGCAATGTGCTTACCGAACAACACAGCTGGCGAGGACCTTTCTGCAGCATACTTAGCTGCGCGTAAACACGGCCCCGGAGCCGCCGCGACACTCAACGCTTCGGGTGCAGCGCGATAGATCCGTCAATGCCGCGAGGTCGAGCCCGTTGGAATGTGCGAGGTATGCTACTCCAACACTAGTGCATCAGCTCTCGACGAAACTCACCGTCCATATAGATGTTCCTCAGCTACATCCACCCACCACTGCCCCACTTCGCTGCTGTTCTGCTTGGACAGCTGCTCGCGGAGGCAGTCGACAGCTCAGAAGGCTTGAAAGTCGCCGTCTTCACCTGGAAGCGACTGGAGGACGAATCCTTTGTACGTACCGAGCTCTTCGCCTTTGCTGAGAGATGCTGACCGTGTGGCAGGGCGTTGTCCAGACTGTTGGGCTGTGCGAGAGCAAGAAGGCGCGAGCTGCAAAGGTTCACGGCAAGTCAGCCACGCGCATGCGGGAGCGCGGCAGAAGCGGCCTTGACTTGCAGGCATGATGGCCAAGTGCATGAGCAGCGGACAAGCACAGCAGAGCAGTTGAGGAAGAACGTCGTATTGACGGTACGTACCTGTTCTCGACACACTCCGCCCGACGAGTTCCTGACCTTCTGCTTCCACATGAGTTGCGTCTGTTCGTCTCATCGGCTGGAAGGACAACGTGTAGAACTGTACGTGTTCTCTCGAGATTCACTGTACCCATACCCAGACCTCGACAGGATTCCCTTCCGTATTTCTTACATCATGGAGATAACTCCGGAAAGAGGGGATTACCCTCAAAGTATCACAAACGATCGTGCATGGCCCTCAAGCTGTTCCGACTGCTGGTGGGTGCAGCGTCAGCTTGGTTGCGAGCTGCGCTGACAAGTCATCATCGACATACAGATTCTCTTAGATGGTCTGGATACGGTGCGGCACACGGACTTTATGGAGCCTGACTTGATGGTTCGACCCATGGACGCGTATTTCGAGCACCTCAACTTCTACTTGCCACTCCTGCACAGGCCTACGTTCCAGCAGGACATTCAGCGCGGGTTACACTTCCGTGACAGGAGCTTCGGCACTATCGTCCTCGTCGTCTGTGCTATCGGGTGCCTTTGGACGGAGGAATCCCGCGGACGCCCGAGCCAGGATCTGCTGCGGGATGGGAGCGGTTTGATCGTTGGTCACGATCAATGGTCTCTCCTGACGTGGCCGAAACGGCAGGATCTACAAGAATGCGCGGTTCGTACCATCTACACTTTGCTCGAGAAACGATGCGTGACGAACGCACTGCGGCTCATGGCCGCGTACATGACCAGCACCCATACACCCCAAAGCAACTGGACGACTCCGATGTTGACTTCAGGTATCCGCATGGTCGTGGATGCCGGTGCACACCGGAAGAAGACGTACACTGTACAGCATGATTCCCATGACAGAACAGGAGTAGTGGGAACGCGTATTTCGGTGAATGCATCTGTTGCGAGTGCTACAATGATTTCCTAACATCCGAGTGCCGATATAGGGTGCTGCTTGCAATGGACAGAATGGCCGGCTTCGCTCTCGGTCGGGTGTATGGCCATGCATCATACTCTGAGAAATGGAATCGTAAGTCCTACAGCCACTTCAGTCCGAAACTACGACAGCTAGCATGGTTAACCCGGTGCGTACTTCGTCCGCGTGAGGGATGCGATATCCTGCTTATGGTCAGTGTCACCCCGTTTGCACTGGCGGCAGCAGCCTCTCAGTACCTGCGAGTTCGCCGCACGGCAGCGAGCATGTCTCTGTCGCTCCCGAGGCTGCACCCGGCCTGACTCGGATGTCGCCTGCGTTCAGAAGAACAGATCGAGCCTGCGTCTCGCTCCAGCTGGCCAAGCCTTGCAGCCGGCGATTGCGATACCTGCGGAGATAAGCACAATATGTCTAACTGCGTACCGGCTCCTCACGACGTCCGCAGTGCGCCCCAGGCCATGACGCGGAGCATAATGGCAGGGGCGAGCAGGTGTTCGCCCGTTGAGATCTCCCGTCCTGGGGCGGTGCGCGAGCACATCTTGTTGCTCTTCGCCTAATGGACCGCTGCGGTTCTCTGCTTCTGAGGTATGTCCTCGTTTCGTGCTCGTTAGCACTGCCAGGCTCGATCGCAAGCAGTCTCGCTGACGTCTCTTGTAGTTCAGCATCAACATGGTGTATTGGACGACCTGTATAGCTGCGTACCTGCTCCTCACGACGTCCGCATGTCTTCACATGTAGCCAGACGGCAGGCACAAGCCTCTCTTCATTCAAGCAGGTCGCGCCAGGGCGGCGTTCGCAGAGCGTGAGCACACTTCGTTGGACTTCTCCCGTTGTACCGCTGCAGCTTCCCGGATGCTTCGGTGAGTGCCAGTCAGGGCAGCTAAGTTCGGTCGCGGTTAGTTTTGCTGACCTCTTCGGTAGTTCTCGCGGTCTCCCGGACGCGCTGCTGTCAGGAGGAAGTTGTCAAGGTGAGCACCGTCGTGTTATCCAGTGGCCATGAGGAACTCACCTTTGGTCCGAGTTGAATACAACTCGGGCCAACGCACGGCGCACGGTGAGTTGATGCATCCGAGCCTTGGCATGGCTGGAGGTGGCTGACATCGACAATCGGCACGTAGGCTGAGCTAGAGCGTTTTCGCGTAGCGAGTTCGAGTAGAGACGATGTATAGGGAGGAGAGGGAGGGCAGCGGCCTTGGAGCAGGACGGTAACGCGGGGCGGAAAGGACAGACAAGCATATAAGCGAGGGGGTAGCCGGGGTCGTTTGGACGTAGCTTGCTGACGGACGTTGGCATGGAGGGAGTCTTAGAGACGTGCCTGGCTGGTCGACGGAGTGTCGAACGTCGTCCACCTGTCGTCGAGTTCAGGCAAGTTCTGACAATTTGCGAGAGAGTCGCCGCGTCGAGGAGGAGGAGGAGGAGGAGGGGGCAAGTTCAGCGGGCTATGAACGGGTGTAGACTCACCTGCATGTAGTATACTCTGGCATCGCATGATGGCACTTTGCGCCCTCTGGTCTCGTCGCGAGCTTGCAATGGTAAGCGCGACGCGCAGCACGATGTTGCAGAAGTCGAGCGGGCGAGCGCGACGGAGAGGGGAAGCTCAACTGGCTGCAGAGTGCGTAACAGACGCGAAGGATCGAGAGTACTTGTACAGCTCGAGACCGTCGTTGCAGTATCGCGGTGAGGTCGAGGCAAGACGCAGCCAGGCGCTGTACGCGATACGTCATGAAAGGCTCGCAACCGGTGCCTAGATGAGTGCCGGTGGAGGACTACATGTCCTCGTACAGCGGAGTGCGAGCAGCGAGACCCGATTGGGCGCTTGCTACTCTTTTTTGTAACCGTCATGATTACCTCCGCCAGGCTTGTCTCCGGACGTCATACTCTGTCTCCTCAATTAAGACATAAGAACGTGAGATTTGATCTCGTATTGCAAGGCCAAGTTTTCCCATTTCGTCTTACAGTAGTTGCCACAGCGTTGTACGACTGCATCACCCGGTCTCTCTTGTCTCTCTCCCTCGGCATCTGCATCGACTAGTGCCAGTGGTCAGAACGCATGCACGACGAGATATTTGCAATCATGTCTCTAGTGCTGGCGAGGGGTTGGTGAAGCGCGTGTCGTGTTGGTGGGCGCAGTGCTCAGTATGGGACAGCAGGGACAATCTAGGTGCGTCAATCATAGTTCACCATGTCCGCACCTTCTCGATTCATGCGACTTCAGAGCAGAGCATTTGCTGTTGGTCCTGCGAGTCTTCTGCAGTGAAGCAACGCTCACCGGTATGTCACGGACCTGGCACACGTACGTCTTGTGTGGCCGGCTGTCAGTACGAGAAGTGGCAATTTCTTGCTTGCATCGCGGTGGCCATGGCGCAAGATGATCCTCAGCTCGATCACGCACAGATTGAGTCGGACGGACCAGACGATCCCACCTCGGGTGCTTACACCTCAGACTCCAACCTCCCACCGGCTGCAGGCAGGTAACTTGCACATTCACAGATATCTTAACCTGAGTGATGAACACATCGTCCGAAAGTCGCGTCGTTCCTGTTGCACTGGATTCCCCGATTGTGAGTTCTGTTCAAACTGCAGTTGGAGACTAGTTTTCTGATTACGCGGAAGCTTCGCAGTACATCGTGTCCGACAAGCGCGTGCCTGTTGAGGGACCGAAAGGAGAGGATAACGGTCTGGTAAGTTAGGCCTCCTGGCAGCAATGAAGAGACTTTTCCGGTACTTGTCTGGTGGTATAGAGGAGGTGAGTCCGACGGCGTAAATCCGATTGTGAACGCCCCATTGACCGTATGTTGCTCCTCTTACAGGATGGGTGGTCGGAGACCTGGATATGGATGACAACAACCTGCGGACGAGAGCTGTGGAACTGAAGCTCACCATAGTGAATGACCATCGCTCTTGCTTCAAACACACACTGTCGCTCGCCCCGTGCTTGGTTACTCGCCGCTCTGGACGTCCTCTCTACCTCAGCACTCGTTACTCGGCCTCCTGCTACCCACAGCTCGACGTCATGGCAAGGCGGACTAGACCTGCCGGCAACGACTCGGGCTGGAGGCTGTACCGAAGAGGCCCGGAGCGCGGAAGGCATGTAGAACGTCGGAAGGGGATCTGGGCGACAGAGGGGCTCGCGTGTTGTGATGGGCCTGCTATTCGTGGCTGTCAATCTGGCGGAGTCGTGGTCGGACCCGGCTGATAAGCACACCAGACTGGCCATGGCCCGAATCCCTTCTCTGCTCTATTTCTCGTCCGTCCCACGACCCTCCCTCCCAGCTCTCTCTCCCAACTCCGCCCCATCCGCCCCGTCCCCGGCGCGGCCTACGTCGCCCCTCATGAACCACCTCCACGACGCGCACGTCCACAATAAGCGCATCTCCATCAACGAGCTCCTGAACCCCATCGGCGCGACCGCCTCCCCCCTCTACAGCAACCAGCAGCTCCCCTGTCTCTCCGCCGCCCTCCAGTATGCCCACCCTCGGGACGGTGCGCCTGCTGAGGGTGCGGGCAGCGCCGAGATTCCGAAGAAGAGCGCCAGAATGCGGAGGGCGAATCAGTTCCCGTCTACGCGCGGGAAGAAACCCCTCCCGGGCGTATCACACGCATCTCGGAGGCGCAGAATTTTCAGCAGCAGATTGCCGAGGGCGCTATGGTTAATGCTCCATGCTGTGCTGCGTCGTGTCTACTCATGCTGTTTCTCAGAACAATGCGCGCGACAGCGCCTCGTCAAGACCCCGCAGTGCTCGTACGCCTTTACGGCGGAATAAGGACCTCCCTAGGACACCGCTCGGCAGTGCGTATGATGTGGTCGATGTGTTGCTAAAACTCACTAACTTTGTTTTCAGCTCACTTTATACCTGATGATGATACTCGCAGTGTCTACGAGCGTCGACGGCAGCGAACAGGGACAATCGTGTCTACGACAGGCTGACGTACCTTTGCACCGCCTAGACATGCCCAGGAGCATTGTGTCTCATAGCTCCAGCGCACATCGTGGAGAACGTTGACCGATCGCCGCATGTAGCTCATAGCCCGGCGGAGCTCTGACATGGCACGTCTGGGAGACGTCGAGCGACGCGCCGGCGGGGAGGGGCGAATGCCTGGGGAGTTAGAAGACCAGCATTGCAGCCTGGAATGAATCGTGCCAGTGTGTCCTCGGGACGACGTCGCACTAGTCCTGATGAGTAAATCTCGAATCGTGCGACTGTCGTCCCGCTTCATGGTTCGAATTGCCCGTGAATCGCTCACGTGAATCGTCATGTCACACAGCTAATGTCATCAGCATGTTGTGCTAAGAAATATATGCGGAATATTATGATAAAAGACTCATTGTTGGTGGACAGTTTCCGTAGGCAACATGAGGATAGTATGATAAATTTCCACCAGCATGAAGTTCACATTGTGGTACGGGCAACATGTGAGACACATGCTAAATGATATCAATATGCTGTCAGCAGAGGACATCGGGATATAGTCACATAAGATGATTGCATGTTGCCGCCGCCAAACAGGGGATGAGCATAGGGAATATTGGCCCCATGTCGTCCCGGCCAGCAGTCAAAATGGTCGCCAGATGCTGCCCTGGTATTATCCTACCCTACACCTGGGCAACAGTATGCACATTGACAGCATGTTTTCCCCTGGCCACCATCAATGCGCCAGGAGGAACATCATCTGCAGGTTATTCCCAGCAATATTTGGCCCACCCAAGGACACTATCATATATTTTTTCAGCATAATTCCTTAATGTGGCCTGTTACGCCCTCCGAACATCATTTAGTCTTTCATCACAATTTTATCCAAATGTTATCCTGGGCAACATGAGACATTGTCCTCGGTGGGAGCTATGTCTGGGACTCTGGCCCTGGGTGGTTGTGTCGGCGGAGAGCGAGTTGGCCGCGCGCGGAACAATCTCGCGCGCGATCTCGATCACCGCATCAGCCACTGAGCCTGGCAGACGCCCGACCGACTCACCGCCCTCGCCTGCCCGCTCCGAGTCTGCGTCCTCGACAACTCCCCATCTCGTCTCGCCATTCTTGCTGTCTCTTATTGATCCTGTGTCACTTGCTAAGCGTTGGCACCACCGCTTTACAACAACACAAACTCGGAGGAGGAAATTCGGGATCCCAGTCGCCGACTAGAGCGAGCATGCATACTGCGTGGACGAAGAAGGGCTCGTCGCTGCCCTCGGACAGGATCCCATCAAGAACACAGACTCCCCAGCCTGCGAAGGGTAAAGGAAAGGGCAAGGGAAAGGAAGAGGCCCCGCCCAAGAGCAAGGAGGTCCGCGCGCTCGAGAAGCTGCGCGACGACCTCCGCAATGCGTCAGGCAGGGAGAGAGACCCGAAGGGCGGGTGCTTTTGTCAAGGTGTGTGTCGAGCTTGCTATGTCATGAATTTTATCATACGTTCTTGCTCTCTGCGAACGGTTAAGTCGGGTGCATTCATTCCGAGAATTTGTCTGCCCGGTCCTCCTGGATGGCGTCGTGCACAACGGCTATTCGCTCTGCATCATAATTCGGGGAGAGAGCCTGCGACATGTCACATTGGATAGGGGGGATCGAAGTGGTGGCTTCTGCGACGATGGTGATTACCTCCAACTGTACACGGTGCATTCACCACGCATTCACTCCGCTTTCCGCTAATGTCCCGGTACTGTGTGTATGCGGACATCGAAGACAGACGATAAACATTTGCCTTTCACATTTGCCCCGTTATTCATGCCGATCTTACATCGCTTTAACCTCTCGAAGTGAAGCGACGGCAGTTCTCTGTCTTGCGTCCGGAAGAGTCTGGCAGCTGCTTTCTTCCCGAAATATCGACCGCATACACCTTTCCACTGAGGAACCGAAACATATATCCATGCGTGTGAGCTACAATGTGGACACGCATGTCCCCCTTCGTGGCAAGCTGTACGACGGCTGGTGGCCGTCGACGCTCTGCGCGATCACACAGAAGACCACGTTCCTTGGACTAGTGGCTTGAAGCGGTTACGGGGCTTCGGTACATACCCTGGAGGTCAATGGTGTATCTCTTGTTGTACTCGACGACTGTCGTGGAGCTGCTTCTGACCTCCCTTACTCCCCAGCCCGGATGCACGCACTTTCGACATATAACCCAATATGCCGCTCATGTGGGCTCATCCTCTGCGAACTCAACCTTCCCAACTTCGCCTGTCCACACTGCACCGAGGCCCTCCTTACGCCCACCGCGCGCGACGCCCTCATCCAAACGCTCGAATCCCGCATAGACGAGACCCTCGCCAAGGAGGAAGCTGACCGGCAGCGCCTCATCCAGGAAGCCCGTGCAGCCCAAGGCGCATTCCCCACCCTCTCCGCCGCATCGTCTCGCTCCGGCACCCCTGGACCAGGCTCGGACGCCCAGGCGTCCCACCCGGTGAACCAGACGCACAAGGTGCTGTCGCTCGACTCGAAGACCCGGAAAGTCAAGGTCTCGTCGTACACCCCGCCCGCCGTCTCTCGCACGGCGTCGACAGACAAGATCAAGCAGCAGCCCGAGCCCGAGTACAAGCGCGTCCCGGCGCCACCGGCGGAGGTGTCCTGCTCGTCTGCGCCGCTGAACCCTCATCATCGGCCGTGGGCGAACTTACGCGGGCTGAACGTGACATATGTGCCGCCCGGTCGGGCATGACGGCGCAGTAGGAAGCTTGGGTGATTGCGTTCTTCCTTCACGTTGCTGTCTCTTTATTTACAGCTTAACAGCTTGGAGACAATCGCACTAGCGCATTATCCGGTGACTTGTTTGGGTGCGGGGACGCGCTGCGCTGGTAGCGTACGGCAACCAGCGTTCAGTTCTGTACACGACGGTTCGCCGCCGTCGCCACAATTGACCTCGACGTCATGCAACGCGTGTCGACCGCGCAGATACAAGGCTTCAGGCCTGATAACGCAGCGTCCGACGTGCCACTGTTCTAACAATACCTCACCGCCCTCCAACTTCCGATTCTGTATGGCTGAGTCCGGCCGCTACAATGCCATGGAGAGGTCTGGAGATCTTGTGAACACAGAACCGTCCTGGGTCGCCGGATTGCATCAGCTCCGACGATACCGCGGGAGACTGCGTGCTCGGTGCGTTTTCGGTCTTTCAACCTTGTTCGCGCTCAGGCAGATGTAACCCACCATTTACAGTGTTCGCCGCATCCCCGCTCACCACTGCTCCATTTCGCCCGCATCCGCATTTGAGTGACTAGCGCGAGTGTACCTGTGACATAGTCCATACAAGCGTGACTTTCTGTCCGTTCTGCAGCAACGACATGCGCAAATCCCTGTTTAGCATCACCAAGACCACACTTCCGTGTCTGCCCTCGTGATCTCGGCCGCACCTAAACCCAGGTGAGCTGCCATCGCTCCGACAGCGAACTCGAACGTCCAAGTACCTTCCTTCACGCTCAGCAACGCCACGTCGCACAGCGCCCGCGATCTTGCGAGTGCGCTGCGGTCGCCGGTGCGTAGCCCAATCAGGCACTCGTTCGAAGTGCGAGGTCGTGATGCGACCCCACGTCAAGGCCGATCGGTGTATTCAGGTCCCAGGCCACGGCACTCTTGGGGTGTGCCGAGAATGAAA
This sequence comes from Cerioporus squamosus, assembly GCA_022592435.1. Lineage (NCBI taxonomy): Eukaryota > Fungi > Basidiomycota > Agaricomycetes > Polyporales > Polyporaceae > Cerioporus > Cerioporus squamosus. The sequence goes on from JABYQS010000079.1 coordinate 116,278, forward strand.
GAAGCTGATCAGCCCCACACCCACAGCCCGCGGGCCATGTACGCCAGCCAGGACAACTGTTCGCATCTCGCATTCTGCGTTCTGCGTTCTGCGAAGTCTCCCGCGCGAACGCCGAAGTGTGTGGAGCGTGGGCGGAACCCCGCTGTCGGGGCGTGTATGACTCATACGCACGGTCGAGCAGGTACTCGGACAGGAAGGTTGAGTGACAGACGGAAGGGCAGGTGCGTGAAAGGGGGAAGGGGGCGAGCATAGCATCTGTGATACTGATGACCACCCCAGTGACTGATGCGACTTGCCTGGACGGGAGACAAAGAGCCCGATGGAAGAGCTGGCTGCAGATGGGACGGTGCGCATATGGATATACTAGGTGAGTCGGGACCAATCTCGAGAGATGCGAGGTATCGGAGTGCTGACAATGATATCTTCTGCTTTAAGGATCGAATGCACTTGTGATAAATGCGAATATACAACGTCCTCCTGGAAGCTCAGGGGAATTTATCTGAACTTTGACCGTACAGGTCCGGGACGTACCACACCGACTCCGAGTCGGGCGGCGGACACTCCGAGCGGTCACAGTGCGAAGCCATCGCCCTCTCATGGTTCTCCCTGCGGCTTCAACCTCCTAGCGCAGGGCGCTGTGTTCTCTACCGGCCTGAGAAGCGTCGTGACGGCCCCAAAACCTAGAGAAGACTGCAGCCTGTGCGACTACAGCCTGCTCAAGTTCGTTATGAAAAGGTCTGCGAGCGGTGGCCGTCCAACGTTCCATCGATGATCCCGCATCGAGTGCACCACAGCCACACCACAAGAAGCCGGAAGAGCCATCTCCGCCTCGAAGTAGCGTTCTGGAATTCCTTCACCTTCCATCGCCCGCCTCGCACACGCTCAATGCCATCACATCATGCACGAGTCCACGCCGGCGGGCCGCAGACATCACCCCCATTCGTCGTCTCGCCAAGGACCCCCCGAATCCGAGTAGCGGCTAGCCTGCGCCTGGCTCGGTGTCCCGCGAGTGGGTGGCCAGTGGCCACAGCCTCCGGGGTTAGGACGATGTTGAACAAACAACACGCACCATATCAGGAAGACAGCGCACCGCCCTGTGGGTGTTCGAACCACTCACTGGCTGTGGCTTGCCATGATGAAGCGATGTCGCGGCGACGCGCGGGATGCCCAGGCTTGATCATCCAATGCCCGGGATCTGATGACGTGTGCTGCGCGTTGTTGAGTCCGTCCCTGTCTGTCCCTCGTGGCTGGCAATACAGGGCCACTACTATGAGGATGGTCACAATGGGACGGGATAGGACGGGATCCCGTCATGGGCGTTCCTGTCCCACCCTCCTCGGCCTCGCCGGATTGGGGCTCCGCTGGTGTCGTGGGTTCAATGACTCCCGCTCGGACTCGTGCAGACGGGATAGGAACGCGACATGGACTCAGGACTAGAATATGCGTCGGCAGAGTAGCGATTGCAGGCACGAAGGACCCGCATGTCGCCGAATCGTCTAGCTCAATGCGTACTATTTGTCAAGGGCTCGGCCACGCTCCCAGTTCTGCGGGCTGTCATCCATGCCATCTACCACCGAGCGGGGACACAGATAACACTCCTCAACCTGAAAATATATGAGACGCTATGGGACGCTATCTAGGGTCCACTACCCCGCCTCACGCGGTAGTTCAAGTACTAGACGCCCGCCAGTTCCGCACTAGGATTGTCGCCCTGCATCCTCAGATGTCCTCATAAATCCGATCAACCAAACGACTGAGTTATACAGACAACACTCGAGCAAAATATACGATAAATAACTCCACAGCCGAGGAAACAATACATATGCATGCGTAAGAGCGTCTGCGAGATCGTCAGGTCCTCAAGCTTATGCTCACCAGAGACGGCGCGATAGGATCGTGGTGGTAAGACTGCTGCCGCGTCTTCAGCCTTCTCTTCTTCGGACCCATACGAAACATGCAGGACATACGCGAGTCCGATCCTGACACATGGCTTGCTATGCAGGAGGGTAGCGCAACCGTGGCGTCAAGTCTTCGACGTAGCGTGGTCATATGGTCCCTCTGAATGCTATTGCGGAGCGCTTGAGGGCTCGGCCGCTTCAGCACTGGGAGTTACCCCTCTCGAGCTGCGGCCGCTGAACTGGGCCTGGAGTTGTTCGATCGAGGCATTTTTCTCCTGAAGTTCGCGGGTCCTCTGGTCCAGCTCTCGTTGTTTTTCCTCAACCTCCCGCTCGATGGCGTCGACTCGCGCCTGGGACATGCTCTCGACCCTCGAGAGCAAGTCAGCCGGTATGCGCATACCCTCCGCGTTGAGTGGCGTCGACGTCCGAACGGGAGTAGACGTCCGAGGATGGTCAGCGGGAGCAGGCGGGGGGGAGAAGGAGATGAGCGGCACATCGATGTCAAGGTCGTCTGGTGAGACGGGTAGAGGTACCTCCGATGGCTCGACGAGCATGCTCGTGATAGTGTGGGCCGTCGAGTGCAGCGAAGGGAAGAGAAAGTCATCGTCGGCGAGCGAGAGGATCGTCGGATGAAGCGGCGTCGCAAGCTCCATTGACTGCTCCTCGTCCAGCTCACTTCCGTCATCGGTCGGTGCGGGGTAACATACCCGCTGCTGTTCGTCCGTTACTTCCTCGCGCTCTCCGGAGGTGTCTGGAGTCCTCGAAGGAGCAGCGGGGACGTCCAAGTCTGCGCCCGGGGTTGCAATAGCAGCGGAAACGCGGGGCGCTGATGGGTTTGGTGTGTGCGCGCGGGATGATGGCATTTTCAGATCGCCGGATGCATATCTGGGTTGGTCCCCGTGCGCAGCAGCAGCGGGAGGGTCGAGGAGCGCCTTGCGGAGATTGTCTATCTCGGCCTGCAGCGCTTCCTCACGTCGCGCGCGCTCTGCAGTGAGCTCCTCGAGCTGCCGGCGCAGCGCCCGGTTTTCCCTGATGCCGCACGAGATGTCAGCTCAGTACTGTGACAAGGTGGGTACGAGAACGTGACAAATGCGACAGACCTGGCACACTCTTCCTCGTGGTGCAGGACACGCGTCGTCAGGTCGTCAACTGGCTGGTGTGCTCGCCTTGGGACGTCCTCATGCTCCGCTGAACCACCGGCAACAGGAGCGTTGCGACCCTGCGCCCAGTATTAGGCAATTGACAACGAGTGTCTGGTACGATCTGGACATACCTGAGGAAGCGCTCCAGCAAGCATTCTCTTCAGCGCATCGCGCTCCGCGCTGAACGCCACAATCTCTGTCGACAAGAGATCAATCTGGTGTTTCAGGTCTTCCAACCCAAGGCCAGGGAATTCGTCCGGTCTTTCTGTTTCCGCCAATGCTAGGTGAGTAGGACCGGAAGGTGACCCACGATGTGGGTCCTCCCGGTCGTAGCGTCCAGGTGTTAATTCGAAGCGGGAAGGAGAGCCCGGGCCTGCGCGAGGGAGCAATTGCGGACTAGGCGGCGTGCGTGCATTTCGGCTGGACGATGGGGCTACATTCTCGGCAGGCGGTATGGATCTAGCCAAGGGAGCGTGGATACGTCCCGACTTCGAGCTATGCGGTTTAGGCGGAGGTGAGGGGATATCGCCGGCTGTCGGATGGGAGGTGGCTTCGTGGAGCTAGCACGGACGTCAATTCAGACAAGAAGATGTTCACTGCGAGCTCACCTGGTGACGCAAGTAATCCACTTCTCGTTCCAGAGTTCGCTGCTGGACCAGAATCTGGGAGAGGACTGGTTCGGGATCGGGAAACTTTTCGACTCGCATCGGCCTCGACTGTCCAGCTGACACGTCCTCTATCACAGATCTACGTGTATGTGTACACGTTGGGCAAGGGCGTGAAGGGCCTAGCGATGAGTCCGCGGGGTACGAGATAGACAACAGGACGCGATGTCCAGCATGCGTGGCGCAGGCCTCTAACTCCGCGTCTCTGCGGGCGACCATTGCACGCAACCTGAGGATCTCCGCGTCGGATTGCTCCTTCGTGCGAGCATGAGCTTGTCTCTCCTCCTCTAGTCGCCGCGACATGGCTTCGAGAAGAGCAGCGTGGATGGCATCGCGGTCACTGTCTGCTCGTCGCGAGCTCTGAGTGAGAGGTGCTGGGTCTAGGGAAGCCGCCACGGACACCCGCATAATGGAGTAAGCTCGCGTGGTGGGAATGTGAGGGACGGATGTGACCAACCTACAGGCCGCGCAAGGCTCATACGAGAATAGGGCCAGACAGAGTAGTCATTACATCTCTCGACTAGAGGAAAAAGTCATGAGCATGGGTAGTGCTACGTACGCAACCTTCAACGCCTTCTCACAGACTTCAGGCATCGACGAATTGTACCATCGCGGCTGAACTAGTGGTATAGTCCGCACGTCGCGAACTACTAGGGTGCGACGATAGGGGCTTCATCCCCATGGCACCAATGGTGCCACTAGATTGAACAGCGACTTCATTCAATGCCCCATGTCCACCTCATGGACGGTAGATGCACTTTGATCTCAGACTGAAATAAGTACACACCTTTCTCGACCAAGATGGTAACCACCTCGCGCATTTCGTCCCTCTCCGCCTCCGCACGCTTCACTTCATCCAGATAGCGGTCCAGCTTCTCGCTCAACTTCTCCTTCGCGCGCTTCTCCGTCTTCAGCTCCTTCTGGTGCGCGGTTCGCGACGCGTCCAGCTCGTCGAGGGTCGCCATAAGGCGCGTCTGCATCTGGGAAAGCCGCATGTTGCAGAGCTCCAGCTCCTTAAGAAGCCGCGCGACCTGATAGCCGTCCCAGTCATGCTAATCAGTCGCAGCTCAAACTCCGTGGAACAGATAGACACATACCTCGGCATCGCGTCGCGTACTTGAGCTTCCCTGAGGATCCTGCCTGATACCGGGACCCATGCGAGAGATTTGTATCCAAAATTACCGATAATTTACGCGTAGATGTTTACAGACGAGCAGTACAGGGTTACACAAGCATCAGCAGAGCATCCAGAAAGCAAAAACACGGAAAGCAAGGAGGGAAATCGTGGTCAAGAGGCAAGCACAAAAGCGGCGAGAACAATACCAACCATCCGGCGTTTACCCACTAGCGCCCTAAGGGGTCCAGACCGTCCGAGACAGTAAACACTTCGGTAGTCTTCCTACCTCTTCCTACACTGAGGAACGTTAACCATGCTTATCCTGGCAATGAGCGACCCCCAACCACTAGCTTGAAGCTCCGTACGGCGGTGAGAAATATTTCTTTCCCCCATTTCATGTGTTACTTGGCGACTGAAACTTTCTTTTGTTGCACACCCATCATTAGTGCAGAGCATGCACCCTATACTGGCATTCCAACAATACTACGTGTATATGTATCGCAAGCGGAGTCATTCAGGAAAGTCCGTGTTGCAGAGTCCGTATAGAGTCCTCGTTATTTGAAGTCCCGATGAAGTCCATGTGATCCTTTCACAGGACCATCACAAAACGTCTGCAGAAACGTCTGTAAGTCTGGACTCGACAACACCATAGACGACTGGAGTACGCACCTCAAGCTGCACCATCGTCACAGCCCGCACACGGACGCGTCGACCTGCTGCACCGACGCGTCGATCCGCCCAAGGAACACAGCCTGCCCGTCCGTGAGCGTGTTCATCGCCTCCAGAGCAATGTTGAAGCCGTCGTCGGCGTGGTCAATGGCGAGTATGTTGATGCTCTTGCCATTGTACGTCAGCTGCCAGCACGACCCGCACTGCGGCGAGTCGAAGCCCGCGATGGCGGCCGCTCCCCCGATGTTGGGGAAGATCGGGAGCGAGCCAAAGTTCGGGAAGCCCTTCGGGATGAGCCCGTTCGGCCCGTCGGAGCATGCGACGTCACTCATGCTGCCAGACGGGTTGTCGTACGTCTCGTCGTACGATACCGTCACGGCGAGCGCGGAGGAGACGAGGGCGGCGAATGCGAGGAGGGAGGTGAACTGCATGATGGTGACGATGTCGAAGGGGAGAGGCTCGAGCGACCGAATGTGTCTGAGTGCGAGAGCGAGAGAACGATGGGTCGATGCTGGAGCACTGTTGGCCTTGAGGACGTCGTTTTATAGCTGCAGTTCTCGCTGTCGACGGCACCCTTGCCCGCAGTGGAGAACAGTTCACAGTTTAGACGACCGCGGGCGAACATGTCCGAGACCATGCTATGCTGGATGCCTGCCACTCCAGTAAGTCAGCCTTCCGCCGGCCGAGAATTATGATCGAGGCCATGAGACCGCCTCGCGGGCATTCACTCGCCGTCTGGGTGTGACAAGAACGCCAGAGGCTAACCATCCCATCGATGACATGGGCCGTCTATTGAGACGCGAGGCTTCTCAATCGGTGAACGAGATGGAATAAGTATAGCCAGCACTAGGCTCCTGTACGCTGCGGGAAGTATTCTGTGAGTGTGGGTAGCGTAACAGATACACGGCATTGGGACTTACATGTCTGCCGAGTCCTGTGTAGCCAAAGCGCGGACGCTGAAGCTCAGTACACCAGTGTCGGCAGAGGGAGACCGCACGCCAAAGAGACTTATTCCTGTCTTCACCTACGTAATGTACGGTTAGCTGGACGGCCTCGCTTTTTTGAACGTTCGGTCCGAGCCCGCGCGGACTCTGCTAGGCCTAAGTATGATACACTTCCCTGGTATCACGCCGCAGTCAACACGCGTACGACTATATTAGAATCCGCTTGCCAGCGAACGGGAATAATATGACACGATTATTGGTGAACAGAAGGAGTCACTTTGCATTACTAGGAGTTGTGACTTTGTGCGTAGGGGTGTGGAAAAGAGGATGAGACATCGGACCATAATCAGGACCTAGAGGGGGCGAGCAAGGCTCATCGCCTCGCATGGGCAAGAGACGCAGTTCGTCCGTTTCAATTTGAGCGGGACATCGCCGTCAAGGAGAGTAAGCACCTGGCGCAAGAGAGAGTCATACGTCGGCCAGGAGATCATCTTGTTGGACGCGCCGTTGGGGTCGAGATGCGTCGCGAACTGAATGATGTAAGTAGTCCGTGAGCTCGTTACCAAGCGCGAGAGCGGGAAAGAAGTCGCCTCCGTGCGCCCTGTCAGAGCACCATCAGTCGATCTTGAGCGGGCTCTAGACACGGACAATTGTCACCCACGTATCCAAGGCCAGGCGAGCTGCGGCGCTTGCTGACTCGTCGCCCGTAGTCCTTAGTGTGAGTTCTACTATGAGAGAAGAATGGTACACACTAAATGACCAGGTGGGCTGTTTGAATGACGGCTGGTCAAGGAAGAAGCGCCTCCGAGCCTGGAGGATGATGTCGCCCTGGAACGCAGCCATGCGCTTGTACATCTATGCCAGCTGGTTCGCATTCCCTGTGCCGACGGGCGAGCCCTGAGCCGGGTCGTTGGGGTACAGGTCGAAGATTGGAGCAATCAGTGCCTTGGGCGCGCGCAGGAAGAAGAACTCGTGGACATAGTCGCGGAACTGGTCCTCGGTGCTGCATATCGCTTGGGTTGGCTTCGCTGGACGATGTACAGGGTGAATAGTGCATGATTTATGTCGAAATAGAGCTGCCAATTGCGAAGATAGTGTCGCCGCTGATGAAGGGGATCTTCGCCACTTGACCGGCCAACACCAGGTGCTGAGGAGGTGCTGTCAAGAGGACGCCATTTGCGGGAGGAGCCCAGGGAGTAGCGAAACCCTGTCAAGCACAAATGAGTTATCCTCGTCTTAATCGTTACTGTTCTAGACAGCTCACGATGTATTCAAAAAAGTTCGGCAGCGTGGCTTTTGAGCGACCAGAGTCTGAGGCGGGACGTTGCGAAGGCAGTCAACAGTGTGGCGTTCGAGCAGCTAGCGTGCTGGACAAACTGGCCGTGATACTGCTGCTGTTCGGCGATGTCGCCGGTAGGAATCGGGGAACCGGCGTTCATGATCGCACCCGGGAAGAGGCCCTCGGTGTTGCCACCATTCGTGACCATCTGAAGTGCTGGAGAGATGGCGCCGGAGCAGCTGCGAGGCAAACAGGAGGTGGTCGGTCTCCCGAATGACTCCGAACCGCGTGGAGACGTACATTGTGACCTTCTTGGGATCGCCACCAAACGCGGAGATGTACTTCTGGACCCAGCGAAGAGCCTCACGTTCTGTATCTGGTATGAGAAGGCTCATAACAGGGCAGGAAGGCTTCTTGAACTCGAGGTCCTACAGACCCAAATTGCCTACACCTGCCTCCTCGACCTCCTTACCGCCCAGGAGCCCGAAGGCTAAAGAGGAATTGGTTAGCCCAGAGCCCCAGAGAAGTGGTGGATCTCCGTACCGTGAAGGCGATAGTTCAGAGCGACGTAGATGACTGGTTTGCCAAGCTGTACGGATTGTGCTACAACGACATCACCTGGCATCCTGACAAGTGGTGAGCCTCGTCGCTGGGCTGTCGTTCGCAGAGAAAGACGTACTGTGAGGATAAGCCGATGGTAAATCCCCCTACATCAGGAGAATACGGTCAATACTCGATTATGACTGGGATACTATCCATCGGGCCGCGCCATGCCTACCTCCGAAGATAAACTACAGGGTCGGTCAGCCGACTGTCGTTCACTTTGGAATGTATCACCACTTACGACAATGACAGGAAGCTTGTCACAGTTCACCGAGCTGCGAGCACATCTGTGGGTTCCATGCGGGCTAGCGGTGGCTAGCTAGTAGTAGTAGCACTGTAGAAGCCGCGACTGGGGATTGTGGGTGTTCGGATGAAGGGGGAGAAAAAAAGGGCCCAACCGGGAATTGAACCCGGGACCTCGCGCATACTGTGGTCTTCCGACCGGGAACCCCCGAAGCGCGAATCATACTACTAGACCATTGGGCCTCGGTGAGTTTAACAGCATTGCATATATAATCATTATTACGGCGATTTTCGAACTGGTCCCCGCTGCCGCGAGCCCGTGCTGACCGCAACCTGACAAGTACCACAGCATCACCCGCTAGGTGGTGACTGACCTCGGAAGTCGAGGACGGCCCATGGAAGCGAGGCGCACTCTCCCGCAGCCGAAGCTAGCAGGGCCAATGGGGGGTCTGGTCACCAGTGCCGGCATGCAGATCGTCGCTGAGTTGAATGCATGATAGAGGCCGGCGCTGTGCTGTGAGCACGGCATCAACTCGATACCTTTAGAACAGGTGTGTATAGTACCAATACCTATGTCAGTGACGGCTGATATTTGTGTGCACGCAGAAGATAACTGGCACCTCACGAGTTGCAGACCATGTTGCTGCGGGGTTCTCGGTCGACACGTTCGCGCATAGGCAGTACTGCATTGGTATGAAGGAATGTACTACACAACTCCAAGTTGCAACCTATCAAGACAGAGGCAGGCTTGGATTGCCTCCTTTCCTACTGTCGAGACCAGAACAGTGCGGGCTGGTCAGATAGCTCGACCTTGAAGACAAGATGCACATCCGCCTCGAAGACGTCCATCCTCCTGCGCGCCGGGCCAGTCTGTCCCACCCAGAACAGGGCTTGCAAGTATAGGGAGGAGATGTCGAACTTCGCAACGTACCAGGGCGAGTTGGTGTGTTTACTCCAATCGTGCGCTCTGGCGTCGCACTGACAGAGAACCTAAGTATCGCGACCAGGCAAGGGAACTAGAGAGACGTACCTTCAAGAACTTCTCGTAGGCCCTAGCCACGGCGACGGCGACAGAGCCATAGGTGCCATCTGGCGTGACAATGTAATTCCATTCACGCTCCTCCTCGGGCCACTGCGCAATATCCCATCCGAGTCAGTAACCACCGAGTGACGCCTCGGATATTGCAAGCGATGTACTCACCCTAATACGCAGGCAGAACTTCCGGGCGTAAATGCGATCATCGACCTTCTTTGACCACTTCACGCCCCGCCAGATGAGCTGTTGCGCACCCAAGTCCCAGCGAAGGATCTCCTCCATCGGCGCGCCTCGTGCGTTCTCCGAGAAGAACAATGGCGAAGGCGGGAAGGACCAATCCGGCAGCGGTACCTTTTCGAGCCCTGCGCCGAGCTCCACCGGAAGGCGCGTGCGGAACTCCTCGTCTTCGAAGGCGAAGTTGTAGCCCATGCCGGTGCTCGCCCAGTCGAACGGCTTCCTGGAGGCGTCCTTGGCGTGTACCCATTCGATAGGCGAAGTCTCAGACCGTGATTTCGGGATGTGGATTGGCGTGAGGGTGATGCCAGAGCGCGTGAAGATGTGCCTGCTCGGGGCGGTGGTTTCGCCAGTCTTCGAAGGCATATTAAGGAAGTGCGGTGAGAAGCGCAGGTGCGAGGTGACGTCTCCATGTTCTCTCAGAGTCGACGGTTCTTATGACTTCGTGCAGGGCGACGCTTTGTTCGAGTGAACTGTGGCGGCGGTGTCCAAGCGAAATGTGAATCCACTGCATTGCGCCCGGAAGGTCGCCGAAAACACACGAGGCAATACATAGCACCAAAGCGGACCAAAGCCTACCAAAGCGCGCTGCGGAAGAACGCGTCTAGTATGTGGACACGACTTCTCTATTGTGTGTACTCGTGTATGACTCCAGGCTCCGGCACTCTTAGTAGCCACTGTGTAGCTCCGAACCGTCGGGCCAAAGCATGTGGTGCGCGATTATGCTTCCATGAGCTGCGTCGACGGAGCAGCGCTAACCCGCAGCGACGAGCAACGGTCAGTTCCAGTATCCTCCCGTCGGAAAGAGCTTCGAACTTCATGATATGACTCGCATGTGTCCGGCGTGCCAGCAAGATCCATGCCATGGCAAACACCCAAGTACTGAAACGAAAGTGAATATTTGTACAACACGACAAGGAGATTACCCATAGATACACGACCCCTCGCCTGCCCAAGCCTACTTGACGAGTTCGAAACAATCCCAAAATCCATCGGGAAGCTCGACTGGCCGGAACACCTCATGCACCTCAGCCTTGAAGTTATCTCCACCGATACACTGCAGGGAGACGAGATGGAGGGTGCTGAGCTCGGTGAGACTTCCCCATGGCCCCCGTGCCTCCTGCAGCGAAACCGACTTCGATCGGCGTGAGATACGCCACGGCCTCTGATCGACCGTGCCGTACCACTCCCACTCCGATGCGCGCTGGTAAGTACAAATCACAGTGAGTCGAGTTTGGTGGTGTAGTGAGAACGACGGAGCTCACCGTCATGTAATACTGGTATGCCTTCGCGATCTCTACTGCGATCTCGCCGCACACCCTGCTTGTATTCTTGACCGTCGCGTTCAATATCGGCCCGGGCTTTGCGTTCGATATGAACGTCCGTGGCGAATACTGTGGGTACCCAGGCCACTGCAATGTCCCGGGACATGTCGTCAGCTTTCTGAGGACCCATAGATCCCTCGCAAGCCACGCACGGTAACATTTATCCAGAAACCCGGAGAGAGTGCGTCGCTGATTTGATGGTACGCCCTCCCCATCTTCCGCCGCAGGTATTCCGGATCGGACGCCCATATGAGCAGGTCCGACATGGCAATGCCTCGTCCGTCTTCGGTGAAGTAGATAGGCTTCGTAGGCCATGCTGGCCTCTCGATACGCTCCGGCAGCTGGGGCGGTGGCGCTGGTATGCCCACTCGGAGTATCTCGTCCGGGAAGGCGAAACTGGGCTCGTAGCACCGCGGCATGACATCTGTGACCCACTGTGGGTCCTCGAAAGTAGCGGCGAAGGCTTCTGTGCAGCGCATCGTGGTGAGTAATGGGAGAGGAGGAGTGAGACAAGGCGACGACGGCTTGTACTAGTAGTGCGCATGGGCCTTATGTAGGGTGAGCCACTGACCGTATCTTGTCTGTGCCACCCATCACTGGCACATCTCCGTTGGCAACACCTTCCTGTTCAGGGATATGGTGGCAAACTTCGTACGGACATACGTATGTACGTATGTGTCTGGCAAGAGGAGGATAGGTGCCGGCTGCGAGCGGGGCAGTCCACACCAGGACAGATGATGAGTGCTATGAGCGGCGCCTAAAGGAAGACGGCTAACTAGAGCTAAGTAGACGAATGCACGCGGCAGAGCTAGCAGAATAACGTTCAAACTGAAGAACAAGCTGGGGTATGCTCCAATATTCCGAGATGCGACGCGACAGCAGGGCACCACAAAACAATAGCAGATCTATTGACTGTAGTGGATGAACACCAATGCGAACGGTACCAGTAAGAGTATATGATGAACGTTGAAGAGGAAGTGGCGGGGACAGGAAGCAGAACTAACATAAACAGGAATCTGACGGCAAACTGTCTAGACGACGAGCTCGATTTCGGCCTGATAAATATCACCGTTTATCCAGCACAGACGGCGCAGCCGCATGTGCCACAGATGATGAGGCTCGAAGAGGTGCCCGGTAATGCGCCAAAAGTTAAGCTCATCGGACTCGAACTCCCAGTTGCGCGCTTCCTGGAAAAAGGAGTGGCGTTAGGTTATACGTTCGGTCATGGCGAAAGTACGATGCTTACCCGTAAAAAGTCCCGATAGGCCCGCGCAACAGAGACTACAACGGAACCGACCGTCCCATCATGTTTCAACGGTACCGTGTGGGTGTACTTTTGATAGCCCGGCCACTACAGGAAAGAGGGTCATCAATACGAGTGGCTGGGGAGTGAGGCACGACGAGAGAACGTACGCTGATATGGAGCCATACTTCTTGCATTGCCACCATGATCGGTCGGTCATAGTCCACCCCGAGGGACTTGATATACGCTGGGTCCTCGACGTAGTCAAGGACCTCCTGAAGAGGGATCCCGTCGTCGTGCAGGGGGAAAGGGTTCTTGGGGAGGTCGACCAAAGGCTTGCGCATGACTATCATGAACTCGTCCGGCACCATCCGGGGAACGGAGAGCCGGATCGTCTCTCCAGGAGTGATGGCGTCAAGAGAAGGGGCTGCGGTGATAAGATTCATGGTATAGAGGCAAATGTAGAAGTCGGATGCAGTCGCGAGCGGGATGTGTACTTGCTGGTCGACATGAACCCCAGTTCCACTCGCACTTAAGTACGGCCATGGCTGCAGCTTTGACTTCAGGCTTTGCTCTCGAGACTGCGTGGGTGGGTAGGTCAATGTCAAAGCTGCGAGAAGAACGCCTGCTAGCGGCAGACCAGAGGGGGTCGCCGGGGACGCCCAGTCGCTAGCGAGTACAAAGGCGTCCTGATATGTCACCTGAGGCCCGCTGGTGAGGCGGAGGACAGCAGAAGACAAAGCCCATAAGTCCGCGAGCGTTTAGAACAATGTGCAAGCACTTTTTTTGGTTAAAATAGCCTCGAACATTGGTCTCGGAAGGGAGGCATGCTCACCGAGTACGGTAGGAGGGAGCCTGCTCTAGGGCTACGCTTGGGGATACGCTTCCGCACCGTCAAAGCGTATGATGGAAGATTTGACCGCACCGGGATCGACGGCGGGGCGTGCGTAATGCCGTTGTCAGGATTCGGGGCCGTAAATAGTCAGACTAGCGCCGTAGGACCGGGGAGACCATCGGGCGATTGTTGACATTTCCGTGCAGTTACGAGCAAGAAGACGTGGCAACTAGAAGGCGTAGCTTGATCTGTCAATCCAACAGCCCACGAAGCTGCATGTCGGCTTGCACGCCCGAGAACACGCCAGCGATGCGAAGCCTCTCCTCGCGCAAGTCGAAACTCCAGTGGACGCGGCAACTTGGAGGGCGGTAATCATTATGCGTCTCGTAAGGCCTATCTGAGCCAGTATGACAGTCAGTATACCAACCAGTCGATGCGAGGGGATCCCTATACGAGGAGCTTACTGGTAAAACCGAAAAGGTCACCCCAGGTCCTACTTCAAACCGGTCTGGTTCAGGGCCCGTCATCATTCAGTGTTGCACATAGGTAGTAGGAAAGCACGTACAATGGTGTCACAATCTCATCGCGCTCGTTCTCTGTTCTCTGGTCGCACTGGCATGATATAGAGAAAAGGACCTGGACTTCGATGTCGGCGAACAGGCTTCAGCGCTTCGGGGGAAAGTGCTGCTTAGTCATTTTCGGCAACGTCCGAACGCCCTGTTCACTGTCTCACCTCCTCGTCCGAACTGTCGTCTTCACTCCCTGGCAGCTAGCTCATCGACAAGAATAGCAAGTGATTTCTCTGACTGACTCTCGGATGCTACATCTCGTGGTCTTGCAATCAGCCTATCTATCAGTATGCTGCTCGCATTGAGTATCGTGAAGAAGTGCGCTTCTTCCTCCCGCGACAAGAGCTACGTGTACGGTGACTACGGTTTGCCCACTTGCAGGAAGCTTCAAGTTACTAGACATCGCCCCATGGTCCAAACCTTCTCTCTTCGTGGCTGCGCTGTACTTCTGCCATCTGTCATTCCTCCCTGCAAGACGGCGACTCAGCACCGCCTCGCGGCTGGGCCGTCCGGACCTGGGGCCAAAAGCACTGGGTCCGGGTCACCACACTGTCCACACATCTTCTACTTCTCATGCTACGGTATTCAAAGTATGCCAGCGGCGTTCCCGGCCCATGGAGCAGAGTTCACGAGCGGGACAAGATGACTGACAAAGAAGCTGTAAGTCTTGTTTCCCATGCGATCCAGGATTGCGCCTCCTGAGAACATGGTCCGATACTGCAGCAAGTCGAAGGGACACGTTTAGAGCACCCCTCGATATAGAGTAGCCCCGAGCTTTCCGTGAGCAGCTCAGCCTGTATGAAGATCTCCGGCAGCGCTGCGCCGTTAAGATGCATCGCAGACCGAGCGCACAACGAAGATCACCCGCTTTGGGAAGACGCGGCACCGGAACGTGGCGATTGCAGTGCGTAGCTTCGACATAGCCTCATCCCGTCCCTGCACCTCCTCACCAATCCCACAGCAGGTCGCACTGCTCGGAAGTGAGCTGGAAGTGTACAGGCCTCCGAGCTGGCCGGCCCGCGTCCCTGCCTGCGGACTTCGCCCCCTGTCATCCAGCCTCGCGGAGGTTGGGCGGTTGCCTCGTTCCCGCATGGCGGCGAACAATACCCCACGGCATATCCGCGCCGCCGCTGGACTATATTACCCCTGCCCTGAGGAAGCGCATCTTCCTGGGCTCCCTTCCCCCATATACCATCCCACGACCGTCCGTTCGCTTGCTCGTCATGTTCTACGTTTTCTTCCTCCTGGCGCTCGCTACTTTCGCACACGCGATCTCTCTTCCCAAGCAGCTTGCCCCGACTTTCGTCCGCGTAAGCGGCACACCTTCCGGCCAGGCTCCCATTTCGAGCGGCATCGACTTTCCATCCTCAATGCCTCGCGGCGAGCTGCTCGTTCACCCGAGCTCACATCGCGGAATCATCACGAACAAGCTCGCGGCCACTCCAGGCGGCGCGATGAGGAACGCTACCACCGACGACAAGTTCACGGCCTTCGCCGCGGACAGCTCCCCGTTCCCCGCCACACTCCTCCTGTGCCAGGAGTCCGGCTGCGCGTCGTGCCTGGGCTTTGATCTCAGCACCGCATCGCACGCGACATGCCTCGATCCCGCCGGGTCGACCTTCACGTTCGTCTCCGCCGCGATCAGCCAGCAGAGCGACGCGGGGCTCTCCTTCGCCGTCGAGGTGAGCCCGGGAGGGTGCGCCTCGTTCTCGACGATCCCCAAAGTGAACACGTGCTACCCCTTGAGCGGAAATTTCGCCGAGTTCGCCCTTGTAGACCCGCAATGAGTATCCTACGGACAGGTGAGCTGCGTCGCGCTCGCGCTACGTGCCATTCGTCCTGACTGACCCTCGTTTCAGATATTATTAGTTGCTTTGGACCTTGATGAGCTCGATGACACGTTGTTCCACGGACAGCCATGTACATTTATCGCATGCGGACGGTGTGTTGGTTACGGTAATGGGGCTATGCACGTAATTTTTGTTATGGTCCTGGGCGGTTCGGCATTCTCCGGTGTATGGCGCTTTCGTGCCTCCGACATGATCCTGAATCCTGAACTTTCAACACCCAGTCGACTCTCCTGTATTCCTTCTGGACAGGACGCTCAAGCGAGACGCTGGCTCAGCACTCCGTGTCCTGACAGGATGCGTAGCTACTGAGTGTAAGTTGCACATTAGTTGTTGGATCGTTGCTGGAACTGATTGACTTCGGGATCTAGGTCATTTCCCCATATTGGTGTTCGATACCATGTAAACATCACGCCAGGGGGCTATAAGCATGATCGAAGCAGTAGCCGGAGTATGGTGTCCAAGGCTGGGCCGATCCTGTCCATCCGGACGAGTTTCGCTGCCGAACTTCAAATTCACGTCGAGTCGAACCCGTCATCGTGCATGGACGTGACCACATTCAGTTTGTTGTCTCTGCGACGCTTATCCACCCAGATGCATGCCCCGCGCCATCATGCCTCTCTCGCTATCAATTCAAGTCAACGTTTCACAGGCGCAATCGCGCGACTCTGCTCCCACGTGCCAGCGCACCCGCACCCGCACCCCTTGGGGAGACTGGGATCGGCTCAACACATTGACACCTCGTCTCTCTCTCGCCCTTCCCTACGCCTCTGACCTCCAGCCTGTTTCTCCTCGCTCCGTCACGTACCCCTCGCACGTCTCCGACTCGTCCACTGGTCATGGACCGACTCGGAGTAGATTGGAAACTCTCGCGTCTGCTCCATCGGGTTTTCACGCACTATGTCCCGTCTGAATGGCCGAGTTCCCACGGTATTGTCGTTTCGCGCGTCGCTCTGACCTCATCTCCACGAACATCGGCGAAGTCTGTCTACCCTCCTGCGCAATCCCAATCGGAGTCTCAGTGGATGCAGAGCGCTGACGAAGCTGTTGTGGCCTCGAAAGAACGGTTGCAGAATAAGCTTCGTAAAGGTCGGTCATGTCCCCGAACTCCGTGAAGTCGGACAATCTCATGAGCAATCACCTAAATACGCAGTTTGCTGGACAGATAAAAGCACGTGGACATGGGCCGCGGATTTCACAGAAGCAATCTTCACTACAGCACTACCGCCCTCTAGCCTCAAACCTATCGACGTCTAACATGGTTCTCAAGCTCCACGGTGTCGTCCACCTGTCGACGTGCACCTGGCGTGCTCGCGTCGTGCTTGAGGAGCTCAACGTCCCGTACGAGTTCGTCCCAATCGACTTCGCCAACCGCGAGCACAAGTCGCCCGCGTTCGTCGCCATCCAACCGTTTGGCCAGGTCCCCTATCTCGACGACGACGGTTTCAAGCTCTACGAGAGCCGCGCCATCGCCCGCTACGTTGCCCTCAAGTACGGTGGCATCGGCAAGCTCATTCCCGACCCCTTCGACTACGAGAAGACGGCCCTGTTCGAGCAGGCCGCGAGCGTCGAGCTGTGCGACTTTGACGCTATCGCGGGCCCCCTCGCTCTTGAGAACGTCTACAAGCCGTAAGTGGCATGTTATGCCTGAGGCTCGCAAATTTCCCATACTCATGTTGTGTTGAATAGGACTTTGGTCAGCAGGCGGACAAGGCTGCGGTCGAGCGCCTCACGGCTTCCCTCGAATCTAAGCTCGCCGTGTACGATACCATCCTTGGCAAATCGAAGTACCTCGCCGGCGACGTGAGTGGCGCTTTGAGACTGCTACGTGGCATGCTCTCTGACATGACCTACCATGATCCAGGAGCTCACGCTTGCGGACCTCTTCCACCTTCCCTACGGTTCTCTCTTCCCGCAGCAGAACATCGACTTTCTCGAGTCTGAAAAGTACCCTAACGTCGCCAGGTAAGGATATGAGACGACGCACAAGAGATCGCTTGCTGACCTTATTGCTCAGGTGGTGGAAGGACATCTCCGGCCGTGCTTCCTGGAAGAAGTTGAAGGCAACCGGGGCCGTGAGTGCATAAGAACGTTGATGTATCAGTAGTGAACAGCACTAAGTGACGTCCATAACATGTTGTTTCGATATTACCCGCCGCCGCTGTACTCGACAGTGCCAGGAGCCAACTTAAACGTCCCCATGGTTGATGGGCGTCGACTGGACAGCCTGGACAGTTGCAAAGTCGATCAGTGAACGCCCCTTTCTTGATGGATCCATCATGTCTACCCTCCTGCGCAGTCCCAATCGGAGTCCTAGTGGATGCAGGACGCTGACAAAGTTGTTGTGGCCTCGAAAGGACGGTTGCAGAACAGCTTCGTAAAGGTGGGTCAAGACGCCGAACTCCGTGAAGTCGGGCCAACTTGAAGCGCAACCGCATGTGGCACACAGCTGCGCAGATCGTTCAACGCATAAAAAGACGTGGGCATTGCTCGCGGACTTCACCGAAGGCATCTGAGCTGCAGCCCCACCGATCGAGTTCACCCTCTAGCCTTGCACCTACCGACGTCAAACATGGTTCTCAAGCTCTACGGTATTCAACAGTCGACGTGCACCAAGCGTGTTCGCATCGTCCTCGAGGAGCTCAACGTCCCATACGAGCTCGTCGTAGTCGACTACCTCAACGGCGAGCACAAGTCGCCCGAGTTCGTCGCCATCCAGCCATTCGGACAGATCCCCTACCTCGACGACGATGGCTTCAAGCTCTACGAGAGCCGCGCCATCGCTCGCTACCTCGCCCTCAAGTACGGTGGCATCGGCAAGCTCATCCCCGACCCTTCCGACTACGAGAAGACGGCCCTGTTCGAGCAGGCTGCGAGCGTCGAGCTGTGCGACTTCGATGCCATTGTGTCCCCGCTCGCTTACGAGAGCCTCTACAAGCCGTGAGTAGCATGCTATGACTGATGCTGGCGGGTCCCGATGCTCATGTTTGTCACATAGTATGTTTGGTGAACGCACAGACAAGGCCATTGTCGAGCGCCTCACTGCGACCCTCAAGGCTAAGGTCGCGGTGTACGACACCATCCTCGGCAAGTCGAAGTATCTTGCCGGTGACGTGAGTGGCGCGTTCAGACTTTTGCGTGGCATGCGTTCTGACATTTCTGACCGTCTCTCAGGAGCTCACGCTTGCGGACCTATTCCATCTTCCCTACGGTTCTCTCCTCGCGAAGCAGAACATAGACTTCCTCGAGTCGGACGAGTACCCTAACGTTGCCAGGTAAGCTCGTCGAATACGAGATGTACGAGAGATCGCTTACTAACAGGGTTGCGATTGCTCAGGTGGTGGAAGGACATCTCCAGTCGCGCTTCCTGGAACAAGGTGAACGGGGCGTGAGGCTTTGCGGAGGGATAGATCATACCAATACCCGGTGGAATTTGCGGTTTGATGTGGCGTGCACTACGACTATAGACGGTTGTCATTCACTTCCTCACAGTGAAGGCCACGTCATGATTATTCTGAGCAGCGGTAAAAGTGGTCGACTCAATAACCGGAGCGGTCAAGAGACTGGTATACCGCACCCCCCTCCCTTCGAACCGCCTTCACATGCACGGCATAAGTAGCTGTAGTCAACCGAGTACCTCAGAGCCGCTTTCATACCAAGATGCATGCTCGACATCCGACATCTCTCTGTCGCCATCGGTCCAGATCAACGTTCTCCTGGTCCAGACGTAATTGCGCAACTTCACGCGTCCACGTGACCGCGATTCGGCATTCGACCTCGGGGACAGCTATCGAGAAACATTGGTCAGCATGCCCCGAGGGATCCATATATCAGCACCTCTCGTGTCTCTCGCTCACTCCCTTCTTCTGCTCTCACGTCAGGTCTCTGGCTCTTCACGTCTCGCTCTTTGCATTGAGTATTCCTCGCACGTCTCTTCCTCCTACCCGTCGACGTCGTCCCTATGACCATGGACCAGAGAGACTCGCGGAAGATCAATTGAACAAGAGGATGATGAAGTGCGGTCACGTTTGAGAGTAGATTGCAACTCACGTCGTCTCCACCGGATCCCTGGCACGGCCAGTACATCCGGTGTGGATGGCCGAGAGTTTCGGCCAACGTCCCTCGGCGACTCGGACGCGGGTGAGTAACTCCGGTCATCTTTTTTTCGCATACCAGCTGCATTCATGATAAGAGATGGAGAAAGCGACGGATCGTCGGAAAGTCAGGCCTCATACAGGGCGCATGCAGGTCGCGGCTGCGCCACGGAGTTCGCGGAGGTCGGTCTGTATGCTTACGCCGGATGTCGGTCGACAGTGGGAGGGAAGTGCAATGTTCCTCCCTCCGTACTGTTGTCAGTCGTGCTATCCGAGACTGTCGGCTTGTACAGCAACGACATTCGCGGATAGCGCGAGCTTCGCCGGGACAGAGCGCTGTAGCAGGCGGCCAGGATGAGTATCCTGACAATGCATGGATTATACGACGTCGGACGTTGATTGAGGTCAGGGTGCGATACCGATGTGGGATACCCATCGTGCGTCGCGCTAGGCCGTCGTGAGGGTTCCCAACATCGTCCGTACAGTCTCACAGACCTGACCTATCATATTCATGCCTTCATCGCGATGTGCGATCTCAGGGCTTGTCGGCAGGATGAGAGCGGGATCCCTGCCAGCATGGATCAGCATGGTTAGAAAGGCATGTTCTGAGACGAGCCCACGCTTACTTCGTATGAGGATACGCTTGCCAGTTCTTTGTCTCGAAGTCTATGGGGAGCGGGCGGTGGAGGACAGAACGAAGCACGTTGCGGCAGTACCCGATACTTCTTCCCACGGTGGGTACTGCTCTGTCTCTATGTATTATTGGGTGTTGTCGAAGTACAGATTGCATCTGTACTTCGTCTATACTTCCGCGACCGACGCATCTTGCAAGCTACCTCTAAATCATTTCATTCGAATGTGAATGGTAGCTTCTTGCGAGACCACTGGTCTTACCAGTTGCTGCTTATCCTGCAATGTCAGCCACTGTCATATCTGACCATTTCTTCTCATGAACAGCTGCAACTGCTCTCGACGTGATCACGATGAATGGAACTAGCTCTGGGCAACTTTGCCCATTGCCGCAAGCCAGGGAAGACCGCCTGGAACCTGAATGGCAGCGAAGCCGGTGGCTCGCCGCCCGTTTGTTGATGACTTCATCTGTATGTGTCATTGCTTACCGCCTCCGCGATTTCATTCTCATTAGACACAGCATCAGCAAACCGGACCTCCTAGCTGTAGACATCTGTAGGCTTCCTAGGTTGCTGTAGCTACAGTAGTGGTTTGTAGATAGGTGGCGCGAGTCTATGGGTTAGCTTCTGGCCCTGTAGCGATTAGTAGTTGGTTATCATCACGTGCGCGGGTAGTGGTAGTGCTCTATAGAGTCGAGCGCGGACAACTGTAGAGCACCAGAGCGCCGCCTGCAAGCGATGGAATGGCACTCTATAGAGCTGTATGCAGAGGGGAGGGAGAAGGTGATGAGATTGAGCATTGCCCGCCGGGCGTGGTAATGCAATATATGCAACTCCATGCGGAGAGCGTGGAGATGATAACTGACCTCAGCCTTCCGGGTTCGGCACTACAATGTCTGCTAGAATTCAGCAGTTGACGAAAGCATTATATAGATTATTGCGGTAATGACTATATGGCATGCGAGAGACGAGGCGGAGGTACTACAGCACATGAGGGAAAGCTACGATATGGCGACTGGGGCGAGATGGTCCAGATGGTCCATGGATCGTCGCAATCCATACTGGCTGGGCAACAGATCAAGCAGGTGACGAAGATGTGATCATATTGCAAGATACCACTGCACATACACTACATAAACAGAGTGGGGAGTCCGAGAGAGCAAGACTACTGATACATGATGTCGGCAGTAAGCGGCGGCACAATCAAGACGCGAGATGACGACTTGCAGGGTTCGGCCTCCTATACCTCCACACTGTGGCTGCGAGGCTGGACTTGCTGACGAGGCCCGGATTGGCTATGCTCGTGGTCGTCCTCATCGTTGTCGTTGTCGCTTGCCGGTGGGGATCGGTCCCGAGTGCGCGGGCGGGGCTTCAGACGCTTCCGAGGGCGTTCGCACTCCTGGAGGAACTTCTGAAGGCCCGTGCGCTTCCGCTTCTCTCGGAGCTCTTCTGACTCTTCAAAGCCATTGCCGTAGATCTTACTTCATAACAGCTTCAGCGTTAGTGAACGTTCTCAGGATGAGGAGACAGACAGTGATTGTGCGCTTACTTCGTCCACCAGCGCTGAAGCTGTTCAGCCCAGTCCGGCGCGTTAAAGATCGCCTGATATATTGAACGCACAAAGGCATCTCCCGACCAGTCCGCGCCATCGATGTCGGACCATTCAGTCAATGAGTTGAGACAAAATCGTGCCTGAAACGTCGGCGAGAATGTCAGCAAATGAAGAATGACCGCCAATAGATCCACTTGCCAGACAAGCGACATAAATGACGCTAGACAAACGGACCTCCTTGTGGACTTCCTTGAGCTGAGCCCTCTGCGCGACGGAGCGCTTGCCTCCGGACTTGCGGAAGGTTTGCCAGTCAGCAAAGGCAGAATCCTTGCCGAAGAAGATCTTGATGTACATCTGCGACATGTCAATCAACGTGATTCAAACGAGGGTAAGAATATGTGAGCTTACGCGAAGTAAGTATTCGCTCTTCAAGAAGCCGGTCATGGACTGCCCAGGCACTGCGATCTTGAGGTCGTACAAACAGACAGGCCAGTCTTCCGAAAGGATCAGCTTCTTCCCACTGCTGGCCAAGGCACAGTATCTGTGAACGTAGGTCAGCACGGAGGAGACTTGTACATACGAAGAAGGAACGGTCTGCTTACCGCTCCGGGTCAGCATCAAACTCTGGCAGGTCGAGGTATGGGACAAGCATCCGTCCGAACTGGACGCTCTTCCAACCCCGGTTTGCCTTGTCATCAAATAGATCGTCTGGATCCGGTATAGCCGCAAGCTTGGCCGTGATGGGTCTGACGCGCACAAGATCGTCGCCGCGAACTTTCTTCATGACGGCAGTCATCTGGATACGCATCAGTGTCACATCGAAAGCAAGGAGGAGACGGTGGCGGGACACTTACAAACTTGGATATATGGGCGATGAGGTCCGGATGACGCACAATGTAACCAGCGTGTTCTTCGAGCTCTGGGAGGTATGCGTGCACCGCAGGCCATACGTACTCCGTCTCGACCGCCGGACAGAATTCTTCGCATGTTCTGCAGCATTGAGGGTCAGTAGACGATAGTAGTACATGTCATTGGGACTCACTGTGACGGTAGCTCCTCTTCCGCGGGTTCCTCAAGTGCCATCATTAATCCCTCCGTGAGGACGCGGTCGTAGTCGGGGTAGATACCGGTGGTCCGAACGGTGATGCGGCAGCCTTCGTAGAACTCTTCGTAGTCGTTTGATCTACGTGTGGCCTCGCTATACGGACGACTCAGAGTCAGTTACTATAACAAGAGCAATAATCAGCGACTTACTTTGCGCGCGGATCTAGTGACCAGAGAATCGAAGCAAACCCTGGGTGCGGGGGTTCCTCTTCCTGCGGCTCCTGCTCTTGCTCCTGCTCTTGATCCTCGACGCCGTGGGACGTGGCGCTGGTCTTGCGCTGGGATGATGCAGAGACGCGAGCGGCAGGGGGAGGCGGGGGAGGAGGCATGCTGCCAGACTGCAATCTTGGATGTGTGGATGGGCCCGGGGGTACTGCAGTCGGTTGGCTGGAAAGATGAGACGACTTTGTCGGACGGACAGCAGATGTATGGTGACGCGCAGAGGTCTGAGTGGGATGGAGGAACGGCGGTAACATGATGTGAGGAAAGGCGGCGCAGGCGTACAGAAGCCGTTCCCAGTTTTTATGCATAGCGGACATAAGGCGGGGCAAGTCGAGGCGCGAGGCGGGAGCGGGCAGCTGGCCGTAGCTTAGTTACGCGCACCGGAGCTAGAGGCTGAATTTGCGTTGCGGGAGTGATTAATGGAGAAGCAAGTGACCGCACGTACCAAACAGGTTAAAGCGGGCGGGTATATTGTGCAACGCTGGCCTCGACGATGACGGGGCTCGGAGTGAAGACCCCGAGAGGGCGGGCTGGCCGCTGTGCGCACATGGTCTGGACAGGCTCGGCCTGGAAACACAAGACACTAGTGAGCAAGGAATCTTAGTAGCCTAAGGGAGAGACGTACCACGAATGCACAACCTGTGCTCTCTGGAATACTCTCCGGATGGCGGGAAGGCGGCGCAGAGGTTGGCGGCGAGAAGGAGGCTGCAAATTCAATGCCAGGAGGCTGGTGACGAGTTGACGCGTGCGTCCAGTCACCGCGTTACCTTGTGTCACACCTCACCTCTCCCCGCTCTCATTTATAGGTACAGCGCGGTATCTCAAAACCATCTCATTCGTCTATCCTGTAATCATTGAAGCACGTAGTGGTAGTAGTTTTTCTTAGCGGATTAAGCCCCGCAGTTGATACCTTCCATGAGTGTGAGTGTGACACTCCGTTACACATCGGGCGCCTGGATGCTAGGTAGAGCGCTGAAGCGCTCACGACTTGTCAAACCGCCTTCTCCTCAGAGTGAGCTCAATATACTTACAGTATGCCCTCTCACTCCACTCGGACCACTGTTCCGAAGTCTACGCCATGGGCTTGCAAGGCTCCCGGATGCGACAAAAACTTCAAAAACCCGGTCAGTTACGGGATCCACATCGCAAGATGTCAGTTCCGCATACCAGGCATCCAGAAGCGCAAGGACGCGAGGATTGCGGTGGGTTTGCGCAAGCGTGCAAGGGTGGATGGCCCCGGAGGAGAGGCTGCTCGGAGGCAAGAGCCCGAGGTACGTTTAGTTGTTCTGATTTCGGGAGCCGTTGACTGCAACTCACCCTGTGTAGGATGTCAGTGCTCCCGCCTCGCCCCCCATCCCCGGTTCTCTGTCCGTCCCGCCACCTACCAGTCCTGTCGGCCCTTCTACACGCGGTGGACGTCGTGTCCGCATTCCGAAGATACTACAAAACTTTCTTCCGTCCAGTCGCAGCTCTCTCCCTACGCAGTACGCCTCGGTCATCCCTGATGGTCCGTCACCCATCCCCTCCTCCCCCTCCACCCGTTCACCGTCACCTGTCGTCGAGCAGACGTTTGACTCTGACCCCGACTCATTTGGCGTGTTCCGCCGATATTTCCGGTGCCCACAAAAGGATCCGGAAGCAGACATCCCGCTCGACTTGGTGTGCGACGCACCCGGTCTTGAGCTGGTGTCAGAGGAGCAGGCGGACACGGAGGCACACCCGAAGAACATCTCTTGGCTCGCGCGTGCCCCAACGCTCGACGGCAAGACTTCCTCCGCGATGTATGCTCCATTCGACAACGCATCCCAATTCCGGCTTTTCGACTACTTCTATGGCCGCTCGGATGTTAAATCGCAAGACGACTTCAACGATCTCGTCGGAGTCCTCCGCTCTGATGGCTTCAAAGTCGACGACCTCAAGGACTTCACCGCAAAGAAGGCGGAGAAGCTCTTGGACGATTGGGCTGGCAACGCCACGGGCGTGTTCTCGCAGGAAGACGGATGGCACACATCCTCCGTGTTCATCTCCCTGCCCAAGGTGAAGGGACCTGGCAAGAAGGAGGAGGACGCACCGCAAGCAGAGGTGAAGGGTGTTATCTACCGCCGCCTCCTGGACACCATCACTGGCGTGGTCACGGACACGACGACGCGCTTCGCGCGTCAGTATCATTGGATCCCGCATATAAGATACTGGATTCCCGACACGCCCGCTGCCGGCCACTCAGACAGCTCGCAGCCTGAGTCTTCACCAAGCTCTATACCATATGAGCAGGCCCCCGCGTCCCCGATGTCCGGCCTCTCAGAAGACACATCTCCTCGCTCTCCCCCTTCGCCCATCCGCATATGGACCGACTGCTACAATTCCGACGCGATGTTGGCTGAAGATGCCAAGGTCCGTGGCATGCCGCGCATCCCTGGCGACGATCCGAGCGTCGAGTATGCAGTCTTGCCGCTGCTCCTCTGGTCAGATGAGACCCATCTGTCCAGCTTCGGCTCCGCCTATATGTGGCCAATATATCTGTACTTTGGCAGCATCTCGAAGTATGTCCGCGGTCGACCAACTGAGTTTGCTGCACATCATCTCGCATACATCCCGCAGGTCAGTATCTGCAACCATGACCATGCATGCGCGTGTCCGCTCACCAGACTTCTTTTTCCAGCTACCTGACACCGTCAAGGATGACTATCAACGCGCCCATAACAAGTTCCCGGATGCCGACACCCTCACGTTCTGTAAGCGAGAGCTGTACAACCAGATATGGCACTTGCTCCTAGACCCGGAGTTCTGTAAGGCGTACAAGGAGGGGCTTCTGCTGCGGTGTGGCGATGGTGTTCTGCGGCGGCTCTTCCCCCGCTTCTTCACGTATTCCGCAGACTATCCCGAAAAGTTAGTGTTTCGAACCTCTTCCCGTCGCCCACCCATGTATCTAATAGGCGGCTTCCTGATAGGGTTCTCATCGCCGCTCTGAAGCCACTTGCCAGATGCTTATGCCCACGATGTCTAACCGAGAAGACAGAGGTCTCGGAAGCGGGCACTGCAGCGGACGAGGAGCGACGGACCAGCAAACGACGTGCAGATGATGCAGCCACGCACAGCAAGATCCGTCGGGCAAGGGAGCTTATATTCAGGGGCTACTCGCTCACCAGCAAACGCGTCAAGAAGCTCCTTGAGGACCAGTCGCTGAACCCGATCCGCGTACGCCCCCTATTTGTTATGTCTAGCACTATGTACTACTAGCTAATTAGCTAAACAGAGTGCATTCTCCACTCTTCTGTCCGACCAAGGTCTCGACGTCTATCAGCTTCTGGCTCCCGACTTGATGCATGAATTTGAGTTGGGTGTGTGGAAGAATACCTTTGCACACTTGATGCGCATCCTCGAGGCGCCTGGAGTGAGTGGGGAGATCATCCAGGAGTTCAACAACAGGTTTGCGCCCTTCAGCTGATTGAGGCGCATTCAGAGATCGCTTAACCAATGCTTGACAGGATGCGCCAGATGCCCCCATTTGGGCGCAATCGCATACGCCACTTTCGGCACGATGTTGCCTCAAAGAAGAAGCTCGCGGCTCGAGACTACGAAGCCTACCTCGTTGTGAGTCCCTGTACACATCTTCGTCACATCTTCGTCACGTCATCGCACGCCTAAACACTCTACTATAGACAATCATCCCCGCCATCGAAGAGCTCCTGCCGTCCCATGATGACGAGATTGTGCTCGATCTTGTCTTTGAGCTGGCGGTCTGGCACGCGTTCGCAAAGCTGCGTCTTCACACCGAAGTCACCCTCGATCTTTTTCGAGCATCCACCAAGCATATGTATGCGGCCGTCCGGATGTTCGCGGATGTTACCTGCCCCCGGTACGATACGCATGAGTCAGCTCAACAGGCTGAGGCACGAGTACGGCGGCAACGAAGCAAGAACGCAAATGCGCAGCCTGATGGCTCCCGGAGGCCGGTCAAGTACAACGTCGTCAACACATACAAGTACCACAGCCTTGGCGACTATCCAGACTACATCATACGATCAGGACCGACAGATAACTATACTACACAAGTTGTGCGTACTCC
Source organism: Cerioporus squamosus (assembly GCA_022592435.1). Taxonomy (NCBI): domain Eukaryota; kingdom Fungi; phylum Basidiomycota; class Agaricomycetes; order Polyporales; family Polyporaceae; genus Cerioporus; species Cerioporus squamosus. Next base: position 143,594 of record JABYQS010000079.1, read on the forward strand.
ATCCCTTCTATCATTCTGTGCTAACGAATATCTGTGGAATAGGGCGAGCTGGAGCATCGTCACGTCAAGCGCTTCTATGCACGCACGAACAAGGTGGCATACTCGCTCCAAATTGCGCGCAAGCAGCGCCGCCGCGCCCTCCTTCAAGCAATACGGGCCAGGGACACCTTCAAGCCTCCTTCCGAGGAGCGCCACGTCCGTAAGGACGTCCAGCGAGCCTATGCAGAAGCTCGCGAGCGTATGCGGAAGCCGCTGCACCCAGTACCTCCCTCTGAGTGTTATCACCTGTCATCCTCCCAGCGATCACCCATCTATATCCCCCGATGGCTCGCAGAACACTGTGACGACCCCGCAACAAAGGTGCGCCAGGCTTCTCAGACTCCTGTTGGAGCGCTGAGTCTGATACCCTCACTGTAGAACTTCATCCCTCTCCTGATTGACCACCTTCTCCGACGCTTCACCGAGCCACTCGGAACTTTAGATGACCAGGTCGATTTCTCATTCGCACAGCAACAGGCCGTACAGATTCTCGACGATCGCTTGTACCCGCACAAGGCTCTCCAGCTCAACTACACGACCTACGATGTGCGACGCGACCAGGACTACGTCAATCCGCGCACTCATCCCGACATTATGGTCCTTGCAGATGAAGACTCCGACGACGACCATCCTTTCTGGTATGCCCGGGTCATTGGAATTTTCCACGCAAACGTTCGGTACACCGGTCCCGGGTCGACGCGTACCTCGTCTCGATGGCAGCGTGTCGACCTCGTCTGGGTCCGCTGGTTCGAGCGCGACCAGTCCCATCCCTGCGGCTTTGCGCATCGCCGGCTTCCTCGCCTCCAATTCGTCGACGCCAATGATCCCGATGGCATTCCATTCAGTTTCTTGGACCCCGCTGATATCGTCCGCGCCGCATATGTGATGCCTGCCCCCGCGCACGGACAGACCGACGGGCTCCTCAATCCGTCTCCCCTCGCGCGCCGCTGCAAGTGGGATGGGATCGATGATGACTACTATTATTACTATGCAAGCATGTGCGTGTCTGCATGCATGTACCTCATCTTGGGCGAAAGCTAACGCACCTTTTCAGGACCGTTGAGCGCGACATCTTCATGCGCTATCTGGGTGGAGGGGTTGGACACCGTGGCCAGGGTGTTTCCCTGGAGACCTCTCGGCAGAACAGCTCTCGGAACGAGCGCGCTGCGCGTGACAGTACCAGTGGCACCCAAGATTCTGCTCAACCAGACGCTGAGGGTGGAGGACCATCAGACAGGGAGGAGGAGCAGGGGGCAGAGGAGGTCGACATTGACATGGATGAGGCAAGGAACAACGTGAGCGCAGGCAAGAACGGCAGCGCAGGCGAGGATAGAGAGGGAGACGACGATGCACACCAAGAGCAGCAGGAAGACGATGCTGAAATGCCTGAGCATGAAAGCGAGCGCGATGTCGATGAGTGGCAAGAGGACGAGGACGAGTTGGACCAGGAAGCCGGTCTCAGTGACGAGGAAGATGACGGTGTACAGGCACAGGGACTCGACGGTGGTGGACCTGACGAGGGCGACGTTGATAGCGACGACGAGGACTTGTACTATAACGACCCATACGCTGACTTAGGGTTCAATGCACTTTGATTGTGTTCGTTTGGCCCATTTGCGCTAACTGCCTACCTGTACTCACTTACTGCAGGTACATATGGCCTTCAATCTACAGCTAATACACACTATATTGACCTGACATACTCAGTCGCCCGCTACTGAACTCCCGAGCTCAGCATCTCTGCCTACAATAGTCTACAGTAAGCTACAGGATGCAGTAGCCCCTGACGGGCGTCTCGATTACTATATCGGACTCCATCGGGCGCTGCAGCGCGCTCCAGACAGGTGCGCATTTTGCTGATGAGAGCTGAAGTATAGAACGCTGACAAAGCCATACAAGGAGGGCGTGGTAAGCGTCCGTCACATTGGGCACATGGGACACCGTGAAGCTGGGCAAGTGCAACCGCATGCGGCGGCCAGCTGCGAGTCTCGCAGACGTTCGCGCACATTCGATCTCCCAGATCACTGGATAGATAAAAGGGAGAGGACATCGATCGTTGCGAACACAGCAGCTGCCTTCGCCTCCCACCTCCCCTCGATCTAGCATACCCATCGACGACCCACATGGTTCTCAAGCTCCACGGTAACCCGCACTCGACGTGCACCAAGCGTGTCCTCACCGTCCTCGAGGAGCTGAACGTCCCCTACGAGCTCGTCGTGGTCGATTTCGCCAAGGGCGAGCACAAGTCGCCTGAGTTTGTCGCCATCCAGCCGTTCGGCCAAGTCCCCTACCTCGACGACGACGGCTTCAAGCTCTACGAGAGCCGCGCCATCGCCCGCTACATTGCCCTCAAGTACGGTGGCATCGGAAAGCTTATCCCTGACCCTTCCGACTTCAAGAAGACGGCGCTGTTCGAGCAGGCCGCGAGCGTCGAGCAGAGCAACTTCGACGCGTTTGCGTCCCCGCTCGCTTATGAGAACGTTTTTAAGCCGTGAGTGAAATGTCTCTACTGAAGCTACAAAAAAGATCCCGATGCTCATTTTGTGTTGTCTAGGATATTTGGTCAGCAGACGGACAAGGCTGCTGTGGAGCGCCTCACGGCGACCCTCGAGTCTAAGCTCGCGGTGTACGACACCATCCTCGGCAAGTCGAAGTACCTCGCCGGTGACGTGAGTGGCGCGTTGAGACTTCTACGTAGCAGCGTACTGACAAATGACCTACCGTCCCAGGAGCTCACGCTTGCGGACCTCTTCCATCTTCCATACGGTTCTCTCCTCGCGCAGCAGAACATCGACTTCCTCGAGTCTGGAAAGTACCCCAACGTCGCCAGGTGAGCTCGTCCGATACGACGTGCACAAGAGATCGCTTGCTGACAGGGTTGCTCAGGTGGTGGAAGGACATCTCCGGCCGTGCTTCCTGGAAGAAGGCGACGGGGGCGTAAGCACATGCTGTACGAGAAACTGGATGTATCGATACCATGGTAGTCAACAAAGTGAATTAAACGTCCATAACATATGTTCGCACACGTCACGCGGATGTTTCAAGCCGACTCCTTCAAAGAAGGTCTCCTTGATGAACGAGCCAAGGGATACTGTATTTCTCGGGACTTCAAGATTATCTGTGGATACATGCATGCGATAGCGCTGCGCCGGGTGCGCCGCTCTGCTACACCGGTAACAAAATTTACTAGGGGGCCATGACCGATGTCGCCGACGCTGTGCATGCGAACATAGACGCCGTTGACGCCCGGATCGAATGGTCAGATGAACTGGCTCGACTTGCTGGAGCTCGCCGAAGTCAAACGCCTCTTCGCAAACCACCACGAGCCTAGCAGTCAAGCGTCCTTCGACTTCCGCTCCCGACACGGTGAGTGACAAACTTCATACGTCTCTTTCCGAGGAAAACCACCGTGTGCTCCATACTAAGAATATCAGCAAGGCTGATGGCTACTACCGTGTGGTCCTCCTCCCTCCTTTCCAGTAAGGTTACTGCGCTTCGTCTTATTGTCTGTCTTGCTACTCATCATACTTGCTGGAGATGACTTTCGGAGCTGTTGAGCAACCCAACGGGTTTTCTGCCGGTCTTCGATAGGTTCGGCGGTCGGACCGAGAAGGTTACCTGTCTCGTAGGGAGGATGACTAGTATGACTTCGTACTTCGTCGACTGCGTACGCATGTGCATAGCCATCGAAGGCGGGGCGGACAATTATCTCCGTGCATACGACAACGCAGCATATTCGCTGCGATCCGCTGCGCGGGGCTGTGCGCTGTTTGCAGCGGCAAATGCCACGCCATTCCCCGCGAGAGCTTCTTGGGCACTGCCCGTACTGCGCTTCCCCTTGGCTTCGATCCTGTGGTACCGCAGAAAATGCTCAAAATTCCAGAGGATGAAGGGATTGCTTACCCCTACTACTTATTCCTCGCAGATTCCTCGTCAGAGTTCTGGGTAGTTCACGATGTCTTCCGCGGACGAAGACAGCACTCGGCTTACGAAGAAGCGCAAGCTCCAACGCGCGTGCGATCATTGCAGACACAAGAAAAGTATGTCGCTGTCTTATGTTCCTCAATCAATGTAGCTGACCTGTCTTCAGTCAAATGTAGGCGGCGCGAAACTCCATCCGCACCTATGTCTCATAGCCCCTGTGTGCAGGCGATGGCCCGCAGATGCCCCACAATCGCTGTTCGAGATGTATCGCGCGGCGAGCCGAGTGCACATACAATGAAGCGTTCAGTGTAGGTCGCATGGCAGTCATTTAATGGTCCCCATACTGAGATCATGGCAGAAGAGCACGTATCCGAGTAGGCAAGTCGTCCTCACTTCCCCTCATCTGTATGACGAGTTAGTCTAAGGCTTGTCCACAGCTATGTCGAGAATCTCGAGAGTCGCCTCGAACGGATGGAGAAACTGGTGAACAAGGTAAAGAATGAATAGTCATCACCCCCATCGCTGCTGAATGCGTTGTCCAGCTCTGCCCGGACGCCGATCTGTCAAAGGAACTGGAGGGCTCCCAACCCGCTCCGGAGGCATCCGCAGATACTCCTGCATCTGCTGCATCCCGAGCCAGCTCCTCGCGCCGAGAAAAACTTAGCTCTCTTAGTCCTTCAGTTCTCGGCTTGTCTCCCCAATCACCAGTCGGATCGGACAGCGACGAGGACGGAGACACCGAAGAAGATCTCACGGACGGATTGCGCAAGCTCTCAATCGATACTCATCCGTACCGGTTCCATGGACGATCTAGCGGCATGCTCCTTCTCAGAGAGGCCGGGCAAATCGCGACGGGCAGTTTATGCGGACAAGAAAAGGGCCCCTATCGGCATGAGGCAAGGTCTAGACATTACTCATGGAGGATGCGGTTGGCTAATCTTGCCTACCGAGTCTAGGCTCTCAGATTACCCAGAGAAGAACCGTTCTTCGATGATTTTCCTCCGGACGACCTGCTGGACACGCTTGTAGAGCTGTACTTTCGCAAGGTCAACGACATGCTGCCACTTCTTCACGAACCGATGTTCAAGCAAAGCATACGAGACGGGCTGCACCTTCGAAATAGCGGGTTCGGGGCGATAGTACTTCTCGTGTGCGCGAACGGCTCTCGCTTCGTCCGCGACCGGCGCGTATTGCTGGATGGCTCGGACGATTGGCACTCCGCCGGCTGGAGATGGTATGAAAAGGTCGAGGAGAAACAGAAGCTTGAGCTCGCTCCGGCAAAGTTATATGACTTGCAGCTCTGCGTGGTGCGTAAGATCGTTTTGCATACCGACTATACTTCGGACACTCACCATGTTTTGGACCTCCTAGTTGATGGCGCACTTCCTCAGTGGCTCGATGGCACCGCAGTCTACTTGGACACTTATCGGGAACGGAATCCGAAGGGCTATAGACGTCGGCGCTCACAGAAGAAAGGTGTATAATGCAAACCCGACGATCGAGGATGAATTGTGGAAGAGGGCCTTTTGGTTCGTTCTACTTCTGCTACTGCTGACGGTATCTAATCCTTCGCCAGGATATTGGTTGCTACTGAGTGGACACATAGCTACGGACTTGGCAGACCTTCAGCCATCCATGACGAAGAGTAAGTGTCCGCTTCACAGGGTTTTGTCCTCTTGCTAAGCTTCTACAGCATCGACGTCGCCCTCCCTACAATGATTGATGATGAGCACTGGAGCTCACCTGGGCAAGACGATATACCGCAGCAGCCGGAAGGGAAGCCCTCGAAGGTTGCAGCCCTTGTCTCCTTGATACGCCTCTCCCAGATACTGGCTTTTGCTACTAGAACACTGGTGAGTCTGCGCACTTACTCGAACCGCAATGGCACGCTAATCTGCGAATGTTCAGTACCCCATCAACAAGTCAAAACGAACTGATTCTTCGTGGGAGCAGCGTATAGTGGCCGAGCTGGACTCCGCTCTCAACAATTGGGTAGGCTCGCTCCCGAACCATCGTGAGTTCTTGTGCCATTGACGCTACGTGCTTCATAACGCTCATTGATACTCCTACCCTGGTTCAGTGCGATGGGACCCCAACCGAGAAGATCCACTTCATCTGACGCAATCGGCGACTCTCCTAGGGCACTACTACCAGGTACAAATAGCCGTACATCGACAGTTCCTTTCTGCAGCATATCGCGACTCCCCGTTATCTTTCCCCTCCGTCATCATCTGCAACAATGCGGCAAGGTCGACTGTTCAGGTCTTCGAAGTGGTGCACAAACGCCTAGGAACCATATACCATGGGGGCGCAGTACGTTCTCTGGCTGTGTGTACTAATTAGTCCTGGGTCCATGACACTGACCATGAGTACGACGCAAGGGTCTTCTCTACATATCTGGGGCTGTGTTGATGAGGTCCATCTGGGGCCAGCAGCACTCGGGAAGAACCATCAACGTAGATCGAGACATCGCTTGCGTGAGGAAGGCGATCGAGATGCTCGAATCTATGCAGTACGAGTACGTGTCTGTCTTCCTGTTCTTCGGAAGTCCTATTGACGAGATTCTTGCAGAACGTACGTCGCTACATCAGCACGGTACGTCCATTTACTTCCGCTAGCAACGCACAAACAAGCTCATCCCTTCCACAGTGACTACCTGAGTGTTCTCGTTGCCGCCCTCGACGCTCGTTCTGAATCGCAAGCCGTCCTGTCCACTCGAGAAGGTCCGAGCTCAACCGAACACCTGTCTTCATCTGCTTCTCAGCTCTCGCACGGGAACCCGCCTCAGAACTACGCTGCTACAGGACCGTCCTTCCTTCCATCCTCGACATTCCCGCAATCCACGCAGCAGACAGCTACCCAGAATACGACCCGCGAATCCGACTCGCAACTCCCCGCCTCCTTCTGGGCAGAGCAACAGAGCATGCAGCACGTGGGGCTTGCAACGGACCACATGGGCAGCACTGCTCACCCGCCATTGAGTCAGTCTTCCTCATCTATGCAGACTTCCTTTTCCGCCTCAATGCAGGACATCCTTTCAGACATTCAGGAGCCCTTCTCACGAATGGCGAGCGGCGGTCCACAGAACGTCGATGCACTTCGCACCACTCTGGGGGCGGGCCCTATGTCTGGACTCGAGCCCCTTGGGTATAGCGAGGCGGTCTCGCTATTCCAGACCTCCAGTACCGCGGAGCCGAGTCGGAGTGGGTTGCAATCACTCTTTCCGGAGGGTGCAGAATATCAGGGAAACCCGGATATCCCGGACTTCGCGGTGCTGAGCGATACGTTGTCGGCTTGGACGAACGGACCGACGTCGTTTGGGTGAGTTTTTGATCATCATTCGCTATTACTCCACCCTCATGGTCCGATAACTCGCAGATGGGAAGACTGGGGAGCGTACTTCAATAATCCAAACGACAGAGCGTTGAATTACGACACATAGAACAGAGCTTGCATACGTACGCAGCCGTTGCTCCTTTACATGATCTACACTAGGGTAATATCCTGTGTGCCAAAGATTGGTCTCACTACTGAATGCGTATCTGTTGAGCTAGTGTTCCAAGATATACACAACCCGATTCTTTCAAAGCATCCATCGTGTCGCTTGTGCAGAACTAGCAGCACCCAGGTTGCATCCGAACTCGGAGGCTTGATACTCATAGCCAAGCAAGTACGCGCACGTCTACGGTCAAAGTCCATTACGCAAGTTGTCAGTCGAATCGGCTCATCTTCACCCCGTACCTGGAACAGTAGCGCACCGCCATCTCGGTGATCATCGACGGGCACGTATAGCGCCTCCGCAACCTCCGCGCGGAGCTTCAGGCTACCTGTCGGAGTAGGTTCCACATAGTCATCTAAACCTGCGCTCATCCGAACGTCCAAAACCTCAAACCCGCAACAGGACGGATCGACCGTCCACCCGAACATGACGGGCCCGTCAACAGAGGCCCAGCTCCAGCTTGGTGCGCGGCGCGTTGGAGGCTTCGTCAGGACAGCACAGGTGTCGCTGAGCATGTATCCCGGGACCTTGCGCGAAGGGAAGTGATGATAGTGTGCGCCCCAGACGAGGCCCTGGACGATGTCTTCCTTCCACAGCCCAGCGATGTAGGTACCCTCGCCGCGGGCCTTGCGGAAGATCGCAGCTGCACCCGCCAGGGCAGGAAGCTTGTCTGACAGGCGCGTCAAGGCTCGACTGGAGTATTCCTCGACGAGACGATACCAGACTCCCCAACCGTCGGTGGGGGGAAGGAGGATACGCTGTCGCAGGGTGATGAATTTCCCCGTCTCGCCGTCGAGCGTGCCACCGTTTAAGCTCAGCCGGCCGTCTTCGTACGCATGATATGCACGGCACTCCCAGAAAAGCTGCTGTGCGCCGTAGTGCAGGATGGCGGGAGCGAGGAGCCGCTCTTGCATGCACCAGCCGCGACGATCTAGTGGGCAGGATGCGACGTCCTGTTGGAACATCGGGAGATTCCTCTGGACTATGTACTTCTCGCCCAAGCGGACTGAGGAAACGCGGTCCGGCTTCAAGATTCCTGCCGCACTGGACTCGGAGTCCATAGCGGACACGACGACAGCGGCACCGGAGTATATGGCTGCCATCTTCGCGGCCTCGGCACGCCAGTCCTCGTCGGAGTCCTGGATGATGCATAGCGCGTCGATCCAAAGGTATCGGACGCCCAACTCGCGCGTTATGCGGATGGCGTCGCGGAAGTTAGCAGGCAGCTCCGAGCCGTCGATGGTCTGACGGCGAGCACCGACGTTCTCCAAGAGTGTCTGGCCGGGCACTTGGCCGCCCCAGCAATGGGTTAGAGCCGCATAGGGGAGGGATGTGTTCGGTGACACGGTCGGAATGCAGAGTCGCGGAGTGGAAGTGGTATTAGGGCCGAGATCGATCAGCATACCTGGTAGAATGGGGGGGCCAACGCCTCCTCTCTGGCAGTCTCCGCTATGATTGTCCATACATTCCCTCAGCCAGTCGCGTGCTGTGTCGAATGCGGCGGGGTCATCGGAAGAGGACGGGACATGTCGAAACACACCTGGTGCCCCTCGGAAAAAATGGCTCTGAGGACTGTGGGGTGGAAAGGTACTCTCGCGCGTCCAGGGCTCTTGCACGCAGATGTTGAGGACCTGAGGTGGGATCTTCCCCAGGAAGAGGCCGCTCCAGTAGGTGTACCGGACGCCTCCGCTGAAGACGGTGATGAAGGATGTACCGGTCTGTTCGCAGAGGCGCAAGGCCCAAGGGTACAGGCCCAGCCAGCCTTGGGTAATACCCACTTCGGGAGTGAGCATCTTGACAACGTTAAGTATGAGGTTGCAAAGAGCGCATGAAAGGGAACTGGAAGTCAGAGCCTCAATCGACTCGTGGTGGTGGAACCCAGGACCCCAAGAATAGTCTATCGCGCCTTCATGTGCAGTGGTCCATCGTGGGGGATACGTGTCTTGTCGTTTGAAGTCGAAGCGGATGAGATCATTGGTGAACTCCAGACAGAGGTTGCAGAGTTGTCCGCTCATGTTGTATCGAACAAGCCTTCAGTTTGAGGCATGAGGCTGAAGTCAAGTTTCGACTGAACCTCTAAGGCCGCAAACCCCGCGACCACGGGCGATACCTTTGGCACGTGATACTTCAAGAGCTTAGAGCAGACAACTTGAGCGAGGTTCAATTCGTTCTCGTATCAATGAGCTCAGCATACATTTGGGAAAAGCTATATCGAGCTGCCCGCGCATGGCCATCACTTCTGGAGCCGGTCGTAGGTGTCGAACACCTTCTTGACCGCCGCGCGCGCCCTGATCTTCTTGTACCAGCTACGAGCCGAACCGACCGGTCAGCCTACGCTCAAGTGCGGAGGAGAATCGAGAACACGTACGCATAGAATGCAGGGAACTGCTTCTCGACATCGACGCCGTCCATCGCAGCAGCGATGCCCTCGACGGCGGCCCGGTTCCAGCTTACGAACGCGAGGTCCGCGATGGTCACCTTGTCGCCAACAAGATATCCAGAAGGTGACTTGGCGAGGACGCCGTCGAGGACACCGAAGACACGCAACGTCTCCTTCTGGTACCGCTCGATTGCGCTCGGGATCTTCTCGGAGTGATATTTCATGAACCAGAAGGCCTGGCCAAAGTACGGGCTGTGTGCGTGAACTTCAGTCAGTATCGGCTGCCTAAGAGAGTCACAAGGCCAATACGCACCCCTGGCCCGAGGCCTGGAAGAAGAGCCACTGCGTGAGCGTGTACTTGGCCTTGTCGTCAGTGACGGTGAGGCGCTTCTCCGTGTCGTACTTGTCGACGAGGTAGAGCAGGATCGCGCAGGACTCCCAGAGAACGAAGTCGCCGTTCTGGTGGTCGATGATGGCCGGGATGCGTCCGTTCGGGTTGTACTGGGTGAAGGCAGGCGCCTTCTGCTCGCCCTTCTGGAAATTGAGATAGATGGGCTCGTAGGTGAGGCCGAGCTCTTCGAGCACGAACGCAACCTTCCTATTCACGAAACAATCATGAGGAAGCTAGTCAGCGTGCGAAGTGTCATCATGCAGAGACGAGGACGAACCAGCCGTTGGGTCCGGTGGTGTGCATGTAGAGGGTGAACTGCTTGCCGTGAGACATGGTTGGGTTGATTGGGTAGCTGTTTGGAGGACTGGGTTGCTTGGTGTGGTAGAATGATAGCGACATGGTTCATTCCTCCCAGTCTTTATAGGTCGAGAGGAAGAAGTTACCCGCGTCAAAGATTGCTGCTGGCGATGGATTGAGACTGGTTGTACACAGCACCAGGCTACATCTTGAGCGACTTCAGACGCTACGACGCTGCTAGCGTCGCGGCTTGGTAAGCATATGCCGTTGCGAAAACTAGAAACGCAGCGAAATCACCTTCCTGAACCGCTATTCGCGACTCTTTCCCTAGCTTCGGCCGCCGGGAGAGACATCACGAGCGGGATGTGTAGTGGGACATCGACGTTGTGCCTCGCTGAGTAAGCGCATTGTGGATATGCTCGCAACGAAGGGGGACCATTGCATATTATCTTGACAGGCTGAGAGGCATCGGACGTTGACCGCAGTAATAAGACAGGCAACTAGCACCGGAAGCGCGCTGCGGTGATCAACATGAGCACCACCATCGCGATGCTAGGATATTTGATTGGTAAGCCCAACTTTAATCTGGAGACATGCTGTACGTACCAGTCCGTGTCCTGCATGAGATAACCATTGCTGAATAAGCCAAAGATAGACATGAATGGGAGTATGGTGCTTTGATGGCGGTCGAACGGAGATGTAGTGGATACAACATAGATGCGGGCGAAGCAACTTGAAAATGGCGAGATATGACTCGACCCGAGGCATACCGAAGTCTTCGAGAAGCAGAGGCTACCCTGCACCTGTGGTGAAACCCATCCTCGTAATCTCGTCTACCTGCTAGGGGGACAATAGGATATCAGAGTGTCTGATGCTACTAGAAAGGACCACTGCCGCCAACGCAGCAGCTCGGCAGCTCACTTACAATCGCATTTCTCGATTATGGGCGTATGTTGAGGCGGTCGCAGCGACGCTGGTCCGCGTCTGCCGGTACTGTCACCTTGAGTGGGCGTGGACTTTTCCTCTCCCGTCGGCAAAACCGTGACGCTTTCAATACTCGATAGAGCGGATGCTGTCGCAACTTGACAGAGGCAGGATAGGTACCACCACGTCACCGGGAAGTCTTCACGGTGCAGCGACGCCGTCTTGTTCTTTCTTGTTCTATACAGGACCTGTACCGAATACTCGAGAAAATGATATGAAACCGCATTGACTGAGTGTGCCTATGTATGTCCGATCTACGTACCAGGGCCAGAGCCCATGCTATTATTCGCACCACTAAGATACGCACCCCAATCGTCCAAACTAGGCAGAAGTCAGCCAACGAACGCAGTAACGGTGACTGGCGCGCTCCGAGTACGTGCACTCACCGGAAAGACGCAGGCGCGTTCGTCCACATCGACAGAGTATCGTCCATGAGCGCAAAGTCCGGCGTCGGAGGATCCCCAAATGCCCCGTGAGAACCCTCGCCGACAGCTGTAGACATATGCTGCTGGTCCCACCCAAAGCCGGAGCTGGGGCCCCTTTCCGATGAGAAGTCGGCCCCGCCGAATGCGAGAGGCTCATGCCCGAACATGAACTGTGCGCCCGTGCTGGAAGGGACCGGTCTATCTCCAATCGACGAGCCAGCTTGCCCGGCGATGCTTTCGGCAGGCATGCTAGCGGGATGCAAACCTTGCGGTGCCGACTGTGGAGGCACGGTCGCCGAAGCAGACGCGCTGTTACCCGCACTCCGATTTGAGGGGTTCGTCGTTGCCTGTCGTGGCGCACTGTCGGTACTCGGAGGAGGATTGTTCACGGCTAGGATCAGTTGCTCGAGGAGATCCCTGTTCGGTTTGTCAGTTCAAGGCCAGACGGGCCACGAAGGATACTCGCCGTAATGCGCTTGCGACCTGCACCCTGGTGCGTGTGAGAACGGTCGTCAGTGACAACCTGGCGGAAGGAGCAACTACGATACGCACTCAGACTTCAAAGAATCGAGCAGCACCATCGCTCGTCTGAGAATCGCAATATCTTGGTCTACGTTGGTGATCCGACCAGCGCGTTGCTGTCCCCAGACGTTCATCATCAATACTACGCCCGACATGAAAATCAGCCCCTGCAACCACAGCACATAGAGAACGTTCAGCAACTGACCAAACCGAAACTACAGTCAACACAACGTACCATGTTCCTGTGGTAGGGATTTCCGATGCGCTTGTACAGACCGTCGAGTACTTGGATAGAGGACCTAGCTGCATTCGTGCATATGATCACCGAGGGTAGGGATAGTGGAGAATCGTGCCGGGAGGCTGACATGAACGGCCGGTGAACTGCGATCTGGGTATGGTAGAAATTCGCGTGCAGTGTCGCTGACTGCGTCAGGAAGAGCGCATCTGGTTGGTCAGGGTTCCACCGCACTGCAGGTGCCGTATCAGCACGACGTGGATGAGAATGATCGCATAGGATAGTTACGATGAGCTGGAAGCGAGTCAAGCCACTTGTTCAGCGAGGAGTCGAGCTCTGCGACGATGCGCTCCTCCCACTGTGAATCGCCCTGGCCCAGTTGCGGCTTAGTCTTGTTTATTGAGTACTACGATGCAAGAAATGAGGACGGGTGTCGCTGTGCCGAGGACATTGGACTTACGATTGTCCTGCTTGCAAAGGCTAGGTTCCGAGTGAGGCGTATGTAAGCCCCCAGGAACGCCAATTTGGACGGCTTCCCCTCGGGTTGACGAGGTGGCTCGCCGCTACCAGAGGTCGTCCAGTACTCGTCATCTACCTCAGTAGGGAGGGCTACGTCGATGCTGTGAGAGAGCGTCGCGTGAACAACGAGTGATATGGCAAGCCACGCCACACCGCATACGCACTCTTCATCGTGGATAGAGGCCGGTCTTCCGAGGCCATAGGAGGTCGACCACTCGAACACGACCAGAATCCTTTGGAGTGGAAGTCAGAAAGCTCCCGGCTGAATGGAGGAGTAGGAGAGTACTTACCAGAAGGCGCGTCGCCACAACTCATCCTCAATAGTCGGCTTCGTGTTGTACATCTTCTTCCGGTGCGCTCCTACATCGACGGCCATCCGGATGCCACTTCCAATAAGGGTCCAGTTGGCCTGAGGAGCGGTCGAGCCTAGGAGGAAGTTCGCCATGAGCTGGCAGCATATGAGATGAGTCAACGAGAGTATGACCGGGGGTTTGACGGATGGAAGGCGCTCACTACACAGATCTGCAAGTCGTGCAGCTGAGCCGGAGCAAGAGAGACCTTGTGCCAGTCCTCGACCGCTTGGAACCACTTCCAGCCTGCGGACCTCCAATCCTCGGTCCCTTCCAGAAGAACGCGGGAATCACTGGTGAAACGGGCTGCGCTGGCGCAAACGAGGAGGACTACAGCCCCGAATCCACTGTCCCTCAGATGCACCTCTTTACTGAGACCGGCTCTGAACGTAGGTTCATGCAGAAGCGGTAGCATATCGTTGACCTTTCGGAAATAGATGTCGGTTAGAGACTCTAAGAGATCGTCCGGAGGGAAGTCATCAAATAGAGGCCGGCTCGAGTCTTGACTTGTAGGTTTGAGCCACTTGGAATAGGTCAGAAGCGGCACGGACAGACACGACGCATGGAGAGAGCCTCACTGGGTATCTGTGCGGCGCCCTCTCTTGCGGCTCGACTTGGCCAGTGTAGCCGAACTGTTGATTTCTCAACTCGATGGCCGTCCGGATGAGGACCAGGCCACTCGACTTGCCATGGTAGCGGTAGGGTTGGGGGCTGACGGATAGCTTCCGGAGACTCTCGATCAGTCCTTCGTCCACGGCCTCGTCGTTGTCACTGAGTTCGGCCTCATCGGGACTTTCTGGCATCTGTGGTGTAGTAATAGGGAGTGAGCTAAGCGGGCTCGGACCCTCCACGCGAGAGGTGCTGGCGGCGCGTGAACCTTCGGAGCCAGAATCCCGTGCTGCCAATCTGCGATCTGAGGCATGTCCTCCAAGCTCGTTCGAAATGTCGGAATCGGGACATAGCTGGATTACGGTGAGCCCCTCATGAGCGCTTGGATGACGGAACTCGTACCTTGCTCATCAGTCTCTCCATCCGCTCAAGACGGCTCTCTAAGTTCTCCACGTAACTGGCAAAAAAACCTCAGAGTTACAACCGGGCGGAATGGCAACTGGAGTCCTCACCTGCTAGGATAGCTGCTTTTCTGATGTTGGGTGAGCACGTAGACGACGCGAGAATTCATTCCATGATCGGACTAACGATGTGGGGATCGTTGTAGGTGCACTCGATATGACGCGCTTCACATCGAGTGCACCGGTTCTGCGGCTTCTCAGGACCATCGCCTGGGGGAAACTTCAGCAATGAACCCCCTTCAAGTTCCAGTGGCACAGCCGGACGTACACTTGACTGCGAGTAGTACATCAGTCACAGATGGCTAAACTGCACACGAAAAATCACTCACTCTTCTTACGCCTACAGTGGTCGCAAGCACGCTGCAGCTTGCGCTTCTTGGTAAATGGGGCGTTCTCTTCCTCTGCAGATGACATGATTGTTGGAAACGGCTTCCGCGCGCCTGCTGGCATGCTACTGTACAGCCTGCTTTAACTGCGAGTCCACGGGCGTCTCCTCCGGCACGTAGCAGCAAGGCTGTGTTCAGACCGTCGGTACCTCGACTCAGTAAGAAGGCGAGGTGCAAAGCGCAGTCTCGCGCAGTGATCGCAGCCCAAGTAGTGCGCAGATGACCTAGGTGACGTACAGTACTTCACTGAAGCGACTTGCCAACTGAAGTTCGAGTCCTACATCTACGTGATCACTCTCAAGCGGATGAAAATCAGACGAAATCGCTTGTATTCGAGCGTTGGCGAGGTGTTGGGAATATGTACCTGGCCCGAAGCCGAGAACTTGCAGGTCGGAAGATGACGAACGGAGCCGGCGGCGGTATTATCACAACACGACATCACGATGCGTATGTTCGTTCGTGCTATGTCCCAAAACCAGGGTTCGTGTCGTCGGTAGCACTACGAAGATACGCGCCCCAGTCATCCAACCTATCAACGTGCAGATAATCAGGATCTCGACCACACTGTCGGACTCCGGAGAGTACTGAGTATGCCACTTACCCAAACGACGTTGGCGCATTCGACCACATCGACAAGGTATCGTCCATGAACGCAAAGTCCGGCATCGCGAGATCTCCTTCCTGCAGTGCGGTCTCCGGCTGCTGCGTCCCCGTCGGGTGCTGGCCCAAGCCAAAGTCGAAGCCCAAGTCGGAGCCGCTTGCGGACGGGAAGAGGGAGCCTGTGTCGCCATATCCCAGGGATTCGGACCCGAACATGGAGTGTCCGCTCATATTGTGGAGATGAGATTGTTCGGCAGTCTGGGGGAATGCTGGCTGGGGGATGTTCTCCATAGCTGTGCCAACGACGTCCGAACCTTGCGACAGCGAGTACTGGTATACAGACGCTGGAGCACTAGCGGATGGAGCAGAAGTCCCGGTCCCTGCGCTCCTAGCCGTAGTTCTTGTCGGCTCCTGGGGCATCGTCGCGCGGGTAGCCCGAGGGGGGTAATTCACGGCTAGGACGAGCCCCTCAAGAACATCCCTGTTTGCACTGTCAGCTCTACGGCAATGCTAGCCGCATAGGCCACTCACCGTAGTACTCCTGAGACCAGCGATCTGAAGGATATAGTCAGATGTGAGAAGCTGCATCGCCAACAGAGACAACGCAGCACATACTGCCTCTTTATGGCATCCATCATCACAACGGTTCGTCGGAGGAGCTCGATGTCGCTGTCGACGTTCGCCAGACGCCCCGCGCGCTTCTGTGCCAGGATGTGCATGAACAGAATCGCGCCCGACATGAACAGTGGCCCCTAAGAAACAGTGTAGAACATGGAATTAATTGCACGGCTCGACATCGTAACACGCAGGACGACGTACCATGTTCCTGTGATTCGGGCTCCCGGTGCGTTTGTGCAGCACGTCGAGGATTTGTAGGGTGGATCTGGCTGCGTTGGTGCATATGATGGTTGACGGGAGGGACAGCGAAGACCGGCGGCGAGAGGCCGACATGAAAGGCCGGTGAACCGCGATCTGGGTCAGATAGTAGTTCGCATAGAGTATGGCCGACTGTCTGAGGAAAAGAGTGTCTGTCTGGTCGGGGTTCCACCGCACTGAACGTAGTTCTTCAGCACCACGACGACAATTAGTTGGATGAGTAACTTACAGTGCGCGGGAAGCGAATCGAGCCAGTTATTCAAGGAAGAGTCCAGATCAGTGACAGTGCGCTGCTCCCAGTCTGGGTCCTGGCCGGGATGCGGTTTGGATCTTTTGATGGGATACTATGCCCGCGATAACATGAGCGGCTTGTACCTGCTGAAGACACAGGGCTTACTATTGTCCTGAGTGCGGAGGCTAGAATCCGGGTGAGCCGTATAAATGCCACTAAAGCTGCTGCTTTGGACGGCTTTCCCTCGGGCTGGCGAGGTGGCTCGTCGCTAGCAGAAGTTGTCCAGTACTCGTCATCGACCTCCGTGGGAAGGTCGACGTCGATGCTGCAACAAGAGGGCGTTAACGAGATGCGTACTTTTCGCGCTACATGGGAGTATATGCGCACTCATCATCGTGCAGAAAGATCGGCCTCCCGTACCCATAGCCGGTCAACCACTCGAAGACAACCAAGGCCCTTGAGGCAACGTTAGAGATTGCGTGAGTAGAAGGAAAAGGAGTGTACCAGAACGTGCGCCGCCATAACTCATCCTGGATCGTGAACTTCGTGTTATACATCTTCTTCCGATGGGCGCCCACGTCGACAGCCATCCGGAGGCCGCTTCCAATGAGAGGCCAATTTGCCTGAGGAGCGGCAGAACCTTGAAGGAAGTTGCTCATGAACTATCGATAGCCATGACGAGTCAACGGAGGTACTGCTGCAGGAAGCGGGAGGACCTACTAGGCAAATCTGCAGGTCGTGTAGCTGAGCGGGAGCAAGGGAGGTCGTAACCTTGCGCCAGTCCTCGACTGCTTGGTACCACTTCCATCCTGCTGATCTCCAGTCGTCCGTGCCATCCAGTAAGACGCGCGGATCGCTCGAGGAGCGAGCTGCGCTCGCGCAAATGAGGAGCACTACGGCACCGAATCCCCCCTGGCTGAGATGTAGCCCGCGCTGGATATCCCCCTTAAAGGTCGGCTCGTGGAGAATAGGCATTGTGTCGTTGCTTGTGCGGAAGTACAGGTCGACCAGAGTGTCCAGCAGGTCATCGGGCGGGAAGACATCCGGGCCGAACACGGGCAAGCTTTCTTGGCTCGGAGGTCCTAGCCACTTGACATGGTCGGTCAGCGTGTCGCATCGACGGCAGCCAGGAAGGACAACGTACTGGATATCCGTGCGGGATCTTTTCCTGAGGTTCGACTTGGCCGGAACTGCCGAGCTCCTGGTTTGCCAACCCGATCGCGGATCGGATGAGGACCAGGCCGCTCGCCTTGCCATGATAGCGGTACGTCTGAGGACTAACGGATAGCTTGCGCAGGCTCTCTATCAACCCCTTGTCCAGGGCCTCCTCATTGTCGCTCGGGTCAGCCTCATCGGGACTTGGTGGCATCTGAGGGGAGATGGGGAGGGAACTGAGCGGGCTCAGACCGTCCAGGCGAGAGGTGCTTGCGCGAGACCCTGCCGAGCCAAGGGGTCGTGCTGTCGATCCACGGTCTGAAACTTGATCCTCCAGCTCACCAGAGAGGTCGGCATCGGGGCATAACTAGGCGTGAGATGAGAGTCATACAGGCAAATCGAGCTGTATGACGGACCTTGTTCATCAATTTCTCCATCCGCTCCAGACGACTCTCCAATGTCTTGGCGTAACTTGTGGACGGATCATGTGAATTGTGGCAACGGAGATTCACAGACAGCCTCCTTACCTGCTGGGATAGTTACCCTGCTGACGGGTCAGTACGGAGACGTCGCGACTGTTCCATGACGCTTACCCGGTGGGGTTCCTTGTAGGTGCACTCGATGCGACGAGCTTCGCAATTGGAGCAGCGATTGTCTGGCATCTCGGGGCCATCGCCTAGAAGCACATCCAGCAGTGAACCTCTCTTTCCATGCTGGCACACGTACATTTGCCTGCAGTAGTCATCAGCAACGAACGCTCCTAATCTCGAGTACTTACTTACTCTTCTTACGCCTACAGTAATCGCAAGCACGCTGAAGCTTGCGCTTCTTGGCGGATGGAGCGTTGTCTTCGTCCGCAGATGACATGGTCGGTGAACGCGTTGCCTTCATTCGCAGTACCACCCGCTGATATTAGTACGTCCTGCTCTGGCAGTCCTGAGTAACGAAGGCAGTGCGCGGAGCCTGGGCGCCGGCACGGTTATGTAGGTCGACGTCACCAAGAAGGCGATGGCCAACGAAGCGCAGCCTCACGCAGCAACTGCAACCGCAGTCGAGGAGGTAGAGGTACGCGCGGAGAGATCTATCCGGTGCGGGAACTACTGGGCAGTGTGAGGACTCGGATCCTAGAGAAGAAGCGCGGTTAGGAGACGAGACTCGCCGGTCGCAGGAAAACCTTAAACTTGAAGATACTTACAGTGCACAGAAGTTGCGGCTCCAGTTGAAGATGGACTGGTCAGTGGCTCGTCGCCGCTGGAGATGGAAGAGTTACTAGAAGTTGAAACACCGTCGTACTCAGGAGTCTGGTTGAATCCTAAAAGAGGTTGTTACGAGAGCATATTACAGTCGCTTACGATTAGGTTAAAGTCACACGCATCTCCCCGTTTATGAGACGTACTGCAAGCCACTTACTTGTTAAACTACGGTGTTACCACCGCTCGAAGACCTGTCTATCTGGCGCCCAGTGTAAGTAGATAGCGGCGGCGCACTTCTTCGTTCCACGACGTCGCGGCGTGTTGTCTCTAGTGGGACCAGGTACGGCAGATGTGTAAGGTGATGCCTGTCATATACATTTGACGCCACTCTTACACCATCTCTGTTAGTATATCGGTTAGTACACGCGCCTGTCATCCAGTAGCTCTGTTGACCGCGCGAAAGCGGGGTTCGACTCCCCGACAGAGAGTTTTTGTGTCGTTCGTCTCTGGACGTTAACCTGACGTGCAGCAGCGCGAGCTTGACCAGCACTGTGCGACCGTTCTCAGTCACCTACCAACCTGCTCATCTCTGGCTTTTGCCGTCTGCTTTGCGCTGTCCATCGTAGACTTTCATGGTTGTGAGGTTTGCTCTCTCAACGCGCGGCGTCCAACGGTCCCTGCGGTCTTCTCCCAGTCGGGTTCTTGTCTCCCGTCGCGCCGTGTCGACCACTTCTCAGCCGACAAGTCGATCGTCTGTGAAGACTGCAGCGTACGCCTCGCTCTTCGTTGTCTCGACAGGTCTCTTTGCTATCTACTACCTCGACTGCCGCGCTGCTATCCACAAATATGTCGTGACTCCAGTCATCCGGCATACGCTAGACCCGGAGGCGGGACACAAGCTTGCGGTGCGTGTCTTGAGTGCAGGGCTCGCCCCCCGGGACCCGGAATCGGATGATGAGGTACTCAAGACGGAGGTACGTACGTGTTTGGTACTCGAAAGCGGCGTGCGATTCAAGGATGCGTAGTTGTGGGGAGAGACGTTGTCGAGTCCCGTTGGACTGGCGGCTGGTTTCGACAAGCATGGGGAGGCAATAGACGGTGAGTCGCCGTTTACTGCCAGCGACGCGACGACCTCTGATATCTGTCAGGTCTATTCAACCTTGGCTTCAGCTGGGTGGAGATTGGTAGTGTAACGCCAAAACCGCAGGTACGTCCGCACCCCCCAGAAAGTCAGTTTGACGAGGAAGTTGTCCGCGAACAAGTCCACCTGGCCCCTCCTCCGCCCCGCTGAGCGATGGCGTCCGTCGTGTTGTCGGCGGCTAGGCCGTCGCCATCGTCCGCCTCATTCGCGCACTCCCGCCCGACCCTTCTTCTCTGCCATGCTCGCTGCTATGTAGCAACTTCGATTCCCCTAAATGCTCTGAGGCTCGAAGGAAGCGTAGGGCCCGGTCGCCGCCATATCCTGGCTTGGAGCGGTGCAGCAGCATGAAGGCTTGGCCGGCGACGGGGCGGGCAGGCAGAAGCGACGTGTCGGAGGCGGCAGCATAGGAAGGTCACGCTGCCAGCATAGCTAGCAGCTGGGCTGTTGGCAGAGAACATTCCCGTCCCTCGGCCATCCTCTCCTCGTCTCTGAGCGCCTCTGACGCGGTGTGACCTCCAGCCCGGCAACCCCAAGCCACGCGTTTTCCATCTACCAGATGACGATGCGCTCATAAACCGCTATGGCTTTCCCTCGGAAGGACACGCTGCAGTCCTAGCGCGTCTGCGCGCCCGCCTTCCTACCCTGTTCCCATACTACACCCCTGAATCTGACTCCCCTCTGCACGGCGAAGAACACGCGTCGTTACGCCCTAACGTGCTCCTTGCTGTGAACCTGGGCAAGAACAAGTCGTCACCGCCAGACTCAATAGCGGACTTCGTTGCGGGCGTGCGGACGTTCGGACCCTACGCGGACGCGCTAGTGGTGAACGTGTCCAGCCCGAATACTCCGGGTTAAGGTGCGCTGACGGCGATCCTACCGTTCCCTCTGTCATACTGACCTGCGTCAACGCCAGAGGTATGCAGAGCCGGACACTGTTGCAAGAGCTCCTTGCGGGAGTCACCTCCGCGCGCGACCAAGTGTCAGCCTCCTCGACGCATGCACACCGACCAAAGCTGCTGCTCAAGATCGCGCCTGACCTCACCGACGCCGAAGTCGCAGACGTCGCGGCGGCTGTACGCGCGACGAATGGCATCGACGGCGTCATCGTGAGCAACACGACCATCCAGCGGCCTCCAAGCTTGTCCGATCGTAAGTCAAGTATTCACTCTCATAGAGCTGCCACTGACTCTGCGCAGCGAACAAGGTCGAGCAGGGCGGCCTGTCCGGTCCTCCCCTCAAGCCGTACGCGCTCGCCACCCTCCGCACCCTGCGCGCTCTCCTCCCCGCGTCCATCCCCATCATCGGCTGCGGCGGGATCGCCTCCGGGGCAGACGCGCTCGAGTATGCGCGCGCAGGCGCAGCCGCCGTGCAGCTGTACACCGCGTTCGGGTACCACGGCCCCGGGACGGCGAGGGAGATCAAGGACGAGCTCGCCGCGCTCCTGAGGAAGGAGGGCAGGACGTGGCAGGAGGTCGTGCGCGAGGCGGTCGAGAAGACGAGCTTGCGCGAGGGCCGGACGGCTGAGGCTGAGGGATCAGAGTCGCTGTCGGAGGCGAGCGTGAAGCTGCTTGTGCAGGAGGCGGAGGAGCTGAAGCGGCTGCTCGACGGGCTGGGCGAGAGGATGGAGAAGCAGGTGGAGGGTGCGACGCTGGCTGCTGGTGGGCATGTCGTGGCGGTTACTGCGCCGCCAACAGCGTTGTAGCGTGCGTGCTTCGTGTATGTATGTTCTATCGGAAGCACGCTCGGGCAGGTCGCATCCTGTCCGTACGACGTGACACGCAGGGAACAAGTTGATGGGCGTCGGACCATCCCAAGCACGAGCTTTTGACAATCGACCATGTATACAAGTACATGCAGAGGGGGTGCATACTCCTGCGCACCGACACAACGCGAGAGGTACAGGCTTACATATTCGATTCCTCATCATAGAATGATACAGTTATACTTTCCTCCGCTGCATAATCGATGTGAGTCTACATGACGGGATAAGCGGAGTAAGGTGCTGTTCTGACACACCTTGCTCGAAGGCCTCTCCAGGTCCTCTAAGTCGGGCCTGGGGTCTTTCGGAGGTCTTCCCCTCTTCTTCGAAGGCGGCTCCGCTATGTCCGCACCACCAGATGCTGTAGCCGAGCCCTCCGGCTCGGGCATGAGAGCTTTCTCGTTCTTCGACCCGGGAGGCCTTCCTCGTTTTCTTTTCCCGCCCTTCTGTATCGGGGTTCGTGAGCAGGTCAGATATCCGGCGACCCCAGAATCGCCGTGCGCTTACCATGAAGGGACAATGCGAGTCGTATGTGATCGCGTCGATACGTTGCTCGGGGGACCCATGCGCAGGCGTTGGAGTGGGCGTGCGGGACCGGGAACGCTGCGCCGAGTGCCCGCGCTGCCTGCGGTGGGTCAGCGGCTTGATGCGGCGGCCTTGGTTGCGGAGATGCCCCGGAGGGGTGCTGGTAGGCGTCGGCGGTATCGCGGACCCAGCGCGGTCGGTCATCGCATCCTCGTGCTCGTGCATTGTCGGCAAGGCTGCGTACGGACCATCCATCTGCAGCATACCAACTGGGAGCCGGATCAGGTGTCAGGCCACAGGGAGTTGCACAGTGAGCGGTACGAGTGACTGTACTAACTAAGAACTTGTACCATCGTCGATGACTGATATTGTGGGCCGCATCCTAGTGAGGGTTTCGTACACATCGTCCGACACGTGGTCCTGATCCTGCGATGTCGCGTCAACGATAGTTGTGGCATAATGCACGTACCGGTTGAGCCGAACTACACCGCGTGCGCAATAGCTCCCTTTCATATGTACCTTTTCCAGCTGGTTCCAACCGCAGTCGGCGCATACAGACGCTGGCGGAGGTATGTCCAGCAGTTCTCGAAGTGCGATTTGGCGTAACTTCTTCGGGTCGACAAGCCACTTTCAATATACTGGTCCTGGCCATGAGTGTGTCCGGCAGCACGAGGAGATCGTCATCATCAGCAGCAGCAGCGGATTTCCGCCTGGGCAGACGCACTCTAGTTCGCGTGCGTAGGTGCAGGTTAGGTTGTATACCGCACGGTCGTCGAGAACACGCACTGGCAGGGCCAGAAGGACGTCGGGATTGCTGTCGGACTCGGGCGTGATGCTACTTGTGAGGCGGAGGAGCTGACGCGGCTGCTGGACGGGCTCGGGCCTCGGGGATGATGGAAAAGCAGGTCATGGAGGGTATAGAAGTCCTCACGCTGGCCGAGGGTGGGCCTGGGTGGGCATGTCGTGGCGGTATGTACTTTGCCGCCGGCGGCATCGTCGCGCGCGCGCTTCGTGAGGCGGCTCCGTGTATGGGCTTGCGGATACTTTTTTTTTTTTTTTTTTGGTGGAGCGCATTGTGTCTTGAGCCGCATTGGTCCCCAGAGGGGCTTATCGTGCAGCTCGCGGTCGATCAGTATCAACCAGACGCGCTAGGCCACACGTTCAGGGATTAGGAACCCCGTACGTGTTTCAATAAATAGAGCCGTTTACATCACCGCGAGGAAATGCTGTTATGCACAAAGTGTGGGACTCGAAACACAGATAATGAGGAGGACTGCTGCAGAGGCCAGCAGTCCTCCTCATCACCCGTGTTTTATACCCACTAAAACCCCGCAATCACTTACCCATTTCGGTGGCAGGTCTCTGCCGTTTTCTAGGACAGGAAGCCAAATTCGTTCGACCTCTGCAGGTCGCAAGGCTTTCTTGCCTCTCGCTCTCACCGCTGTGCACCGGTCAAGATTCAGTCGAGTCTCTATCGACGCGTAGAAACGATTCGTGATTTCATCGTTGGTGAATTCCTCTCCCTCGTTTTGGATGACGCGCTCACAACGGAGTTTCCAGATTA
>JABYQS010000790.1:0-13216 GCA_022592435.1 Cerioporus squamosus
TGTCGAGACAGGACGACATGTCTCCTCGATGTCGATAGATTCGCTGTTATCTCCGGAATCGGTCAGGGTGCTCTAGGCTCTATGGTGCTCCAGGTACGTCCCATGCTCCCGACAACTCCTTAGTTCATGCCTGCTTGTCGGTGGTTTCAGTGATATGGGATATTGTGCGGAACTTGATCCCTAACTCCCACCATGTCCTTCCTTGAGGGCACGTACCTCATTGCAAGTTCCTACAACAGTTCCTTCAAGAGACAGGATGTCAACATGGCTATCGCATGCGTCTTCCTCGAGAGTACGAGACCCAACCGACCACATAGCTTCTCAGTTGCAGATAGCGAGACCACAAGCTCAGGCATGCGCCAGTGGTCATCAGTACTATGCCCCGTCCTAGAAGACAGATATCCTCCTGTGAAGCATGTTTCAGACTCTTGCGAGTCGTCTTCGGGGCGATGGGACTGCCGCGTCATTCTGTGCGTACCAGGTTCAGGTTTCCTGGCCTAAGGTAAGCACTAAGTCCCGCAATCATTTTCCGTGCCACGCTAGAACTAACCTATAGTCAAGCCGCGACCTTGAACGCACTACTCAATGTATCATCTGCGATACTGTTTACGCTCCAGCAAGCAAGGAAAGCGGTAGATCAATGGCACACCTCCGAGTCGGCACCCAGTGGGCCAGTATAAGGCTACAAGCACAAGACCGCTTGGCGGTGATGTAGTAGGATTTCTGCAGCTAGATATCCATGTATGTCGTGACATGATGCAGACTGTGTCAGCCAATACTGGAGCTCATAAGCTCCTTAAAGTGCTGTTACACTGTAACCGTAGCCGTAAGTACCGGGTGGATGAGATCGAGTGTTTGGCAAGAGCCTTGGAAATACAGCTGGCGTCAAAACCAATGCCCGACACGCGGAAGCGCGCATGTCGCGTGCATGTCGCGCCAGAAAATGCCCAAAATTCAGAAAATTCGCCGTAGGCCGTACAAGCCCAAAACTATAAGAAATCAATAAAAGCACCCTATACTCTTGTTGCACAAAGGTTTGACGGACGTACGCTGGTCTCAGAGGTCGTTTGAGCTCGAGTATGTTGGACCAAGAGACCACGTCTGCGGGCGCTTGGACGTCGCACAGTCGCACTCGCGTGTAGCGCCCGTAGACGTGGTGTTTTGGTTGCTCTTGGCCACCTCCGTTCCCCGGATATATCCAGAGTAGAGGTACAAGAAACTATGCTGGTGCATAGATGAGTGCACCCCGAAGTCGAATGAGGCGAAACGGAGGAGTCAAAGCAGGGCTGTTGAATTTTCTGAATTTTTCGATTTCTTTCGTGCGTTCGGAGTTCAAACTGCGCATCGGAACGTCGGGCATTGGTTTTGACGCCAGCTGTAAACAAAGCCACGTGGGACCGGCCCGAGTATCGACGCGGCTCAGTGGTGGCAACAGCCACTTTCCCTCAGACCCTCCAGCTGCAGCTCGCGTGTGCATCCTCCTGCTTCCTCAGCCAAGGCGTATACCTATATATCGACTACCTTGCACGCCACCCAGCCATCTCATTTTCGCAATGTTTGGAACTTTGATCCATCTGGGAATCGACGCGGCGCTGCTGAGCGCGTTTCTGGCGGGCATCCGGAGGACAACTGGCCTAACGTGCGTACACTCCGTATGCTGTTCATGTGTTCCGAAGCTCATCAAGTTTCAATGTTGCAGGCCGAAGCTGTCTGACGTACCCAACAAGGACATCCGACGTGAGTGTGATGTGGTCTTGCGTCTTTGTTGCGGAAGCTGAGCGGCTTGATGAACATGCAGAGATTCTGCGCTCGTACTTGGAGTTCGGTGCGTGTGGATAGACAGATAAGTGATGAGCAAGTATTGACAGGGTTCTATAATGCAGGAGAATATCTGTTCGACTTCGCCGTAGTTATATGCGGGGTGCGTACACTCCGTGGCTTCTTTTATGCACCTCCCGTCCTGACGCCTTACATGTTCAGCGATCCTCCTCCTTTGAGCGCAAGTGAGCTTCCGCACCATCCACTCCCACTGGGGGCATCCCCAGCTCGTCGTACGTTGGCCACGGTTGTTACCGTCGCCCTCTTGCCGTCGCTTACTCTTACAGCTAGCCATGCGTCCACCCCTCGTATCACGCACGATTCCCGCACCTTTCGCCTGCCCGCTATTTGGATGATGATGGATAATTTATGGTTTTGGGTACACACCACCCATGTACATGTACGTCCGCACCGTCCACGACCAAGCACGACTCTCCTCCCGCTACGCTGTGGCGCGCCCCTCATCCGAGGAAGTTGTACACGAAGAAGTGTAGCACGATCGAACCGAGTGCGAACTCTGCGAACGCTCTGGAGAACGTACGACCAATATCTCAGACATACTGTACTCGACATGTTATAGAATTGGGAACGCACCGTTCTGGAGACACCTCTTTGAACTCGTTCCGATTTGCGGGGTTCACCTGCGCGCGGAGGGACGCTGCGAGCACGAACTGACCGACACAGCTCGCGAAGCTAGCATTGACATTTCAGTTCCGGCTCCTCATGGACGAATATAGGAAACATACCCAGCTAAGAAAGCATTGAAGGGAAAGTTGGAGACGAGGATGCAGTAGAGGAACTGGATGATGCCGGAAAGCATGAGGAAGACCAGGAACGCGTCGATCGTCTTGAGCCGCGTCGAGGTCGTGTCATAGTACGCCTTCCACAGAGACAGGATGGGGCTCTGCGACGAGCCAGCCGTCTTTGCCGGCGGAGCGGTCTTGGTAGCAGCCATGAAGGAAAGTAATGAGTGAGTGCAGACGTGAAGCGGGGTATGTCGACGTGGAGAAGCGGGCGGGCGCAGTAACCGCTGCCCGAAGCGGCAAGCTACGTCTGCCCCGGGAAGCGCCCGTCGCGCGTCCAAAAAGTTGAAGGAAGCGCCCACAGCGACGCTCGTTCCCTCCCCTCTCGTCCGCCTGCCTCTCCCGTGTGCCCGCCTCCGGTACCACTCTCGCTGTCCGAGAATGTCTGGTCTTGGTCTGCGACTTGCTGCGAGCACGTCGCGCGCTGCGCGTGTCGCGTCTCGGTCATGTCGCATCCAGTCAAGAGCGCTGCACAAGCGCAAAGAGCTCTCGTATCCAATTGAGGAGGGGCTCGGGACGTTCCTCCCGCCTCAGGCCCTGCAGATGGTTGCGGTGGACTACCAGCAGGGGCTCTTGGACAGGCTAAATGACCAGGTTCGGGGTGAGTCGTGCGTTCGTGGCTAGGAGGTGCGCTTGCTGAGCATCTAGCTGGCACTTGACAGGCACTGCTCTCGAGAACAAGAGCATAGTCCAGACCGTCATTGACGCGGCACGGGATCCCAACAAGGTCCTGGAGTTCAACTATGCGTCGGAAGCTTTGAACAACTCGTTCTTTTTGGAGAGCCTAGTGCGTAACTTTCCGCTTGTGCTATACTCCTACCCTTCACGTTTGCGTCTCCTTGAGGCGACACCCAGTACCTCCCTTCTATGTAACTTCCTGTAACCTGCCTTTACAATCTCTGACCTTGACGTATCAGAACCCCCTCCTGCGAACGCGACATCACATGAAGCCGCCTTGCAAGGACAGGACTTCTACCGGCGCATAAAGTTCAACTACGGCTCCTTCGCACACTTCCAGTCCAGCTTCAGCGCCGCAGCGATGGGCATGTTCTCCACCGGCTACGTCTGGTTCGTCATCGACCAGGACGGCCAGCTCGGCATCGTCCCCACCTTCGGCACCGGCACGCTCCTCGTCCGCTCGAGCCAGCCCACGCGCACCTTCCAGGAGTGGCAGCGCATCGTCGGCGAGCCCATCGTCCCCTACTCGGAGCACGACGTCCGCGTCGCTCCCAAGCGGCCCCACTCGTCCCCCCCGCTGTCGGACTCGCTTCCCGCGGCGAGCTCGCCGCTGTCCGGGATGGAGACTAAGGCTCCCCCGCTCGACCCGCACACGCCCGCACGGAGCGTGTCGTCCTACGCCAAGCCCCCGGGCATGTACGAGGCCTCGGACGAGCCGCTCAACCAGACCTCGAGAGATGCGAAGAAGATCGGGGACACGCTCTACCCCCTGCTCTGCGTGTCCGTGCACGAGCACGCGTGGGTCAGCGCAGGGTACGGTGTGTGGGGCAAGGAGGAGTACATGAAGCGGTTCTGGACGGTCGTCGACTGGGAGAAGGTGAACAGGCTGTATGAGAGGGTCCGGCCTGTGCGGAGCACCCAGTACTAGTAATAGTGAGGTCACGGTCGTCGATGATGGCGGACGGGCTTGGTCCTTCCGCCCATCGGTGTCACAGTGTCGTTTGCTGCACCTTGCATCATCTTTATCCACATATAGTCATTAGAGCACAAAAGTAACACCATCTAATCCGGTTGGTTTCCCCCCTGTGTCTCTGAGGTCGAGTTGGGTGTTGGGGCATACATGTACATGCACGGTAATATCACCATCTCCACTCTACATTACCGAAGGAGGTGCCTCGCATGCCCTTGTAAGGCTTGTATACCTCGCCCGTCAGCTTGAGCTGCTCAATCTTCATCGCGGAGAAGTTATGTTGTGGGATCTCGAAGCGGATGCGGAGTGCGCGCGATGGTCGGGGGTTCTCCGCGCTGCACAGAAAGGCTCGCTCAGCTCTGACACGTAGAGAGGCTGCGAGCGGCACTCACGTCGACGTGAACGAGCCACGGAAGGTGTAGTTCGCCGTTGGTACGACCGTCTTCAGCTCCCACACCAGAGTCTTCGCGGGTGAAAGTCAGTGACATACGCAGATTGAACAGCATCGAGTGTGGCACCGTACCTGCGTCCTAGGATTGAACGTCCAAGAAGCATTATGTGACGCGAGGCAGTTCGCCCCGGTCGCCCCCTCGCCCAGGTACAGCTCTACATAGACGTTCTCCATCGTGCGCGTTGTCAGACGCGAACTGAGCGTGAGGTCGATGGAGCCCCCGTGCTCGTCGACCGTGACGCCTGTGCGCAGTATGAACGGCACGGATGTCTGCGATACAGCGCTTGCCGTCGCAGGGGCAAACCGATAGTCCATGAGCTTGAACTTCCCGTCAGGGGGCACGAAGGAGAGCACTTTGTCGCGTGCCCACCGCTGCAAGCTGGATGGTGAGTCAGTTGATGCAAACTAACTGGAGCGAGACTTTGCACCTACCGGACGCACGGGTGGAAAGAGGTGTCCACGAGTGATTGCGCATTCGAGAACGTGAGGAGTAAGTCAGGAGTGCCTGAGCATCGGTTGACTGATGAGCACACTTCCTTCCGACGCAAAAGGCGCAGTGGTTACCTGATAGCTTGCAGTTAGAGTCCACTCTGCCCCATACGGTGCTGACAGCAGGTTGCCCGTTCCTGCAAGACGACCGTTCAGCTTGCGCTCTAAAGAGTTCGGTGGATCCAGGCGTACTTGTTAACGATAGCCTCTAATGTCTCGATGACGTCAAAGAATATCTCGTTATTGTTGTAGCGCACGCCAGCCTTTCGCCAAGGTATCGGGGATGCGAACGGGTGAGAGTGCGCAGAGGTGCTGGCAAGGCCGGAGACTCCAGCCACAGAGAGCACTTTATGCAGTAGAGTGGGCGGTAGAACGATGTCTCGCAGGGCATTCGGAGATGTCGTGAGAGGGTGGCCGCCGGAGTCGAGGGTTTCTTCAAGCAACTATCGCCCAGCCACAGGTTGAACGGAGGGGCATAGAACCACTGTGAAGTACGCACCTGGTATACGATGTCGAAGTTGTCCTTCAAAGTCTCCGCAGACAGAGGACCAAAGTACTCGTGTAGGATATCCACAAACGTTTGGAGGAACGCAAAGGCATACAACGGGTCCACTACTCATCTTGAGCTCCCCGCATACACAGAACACAATCTAGGACTCACCGTCTCCGCTCACGGGGCACAGATACCTCAGCTCTCCTCGCCTGACATGACAACACGCGCTCGGACTGTCCAGGTTCACCGCCTGGACATAAATTACAGGGTCAACGTCTATTGGACGCGACGAGCTCGCGAGGGCGCTGTTGAGCGCGTCGATGTGGAGGAGGGGGTAGGCGGGCGGGAAGGAGTGGAAGCCGGACTGGGCGATAGCGCGCCTTGGAAGCTACGCGTCAGCAGACCGGGGGTTGCTCTTGACGAGGAGGACAGACCCTGCGTTGTCGAGGATGATTAGACCGTCAATTGCCATTGCCGCGAAGTCATGAACAGTACGAGGAGGAGGAGGAGGGGGCGGAAGACCCGTCGCGCGCGCCGCACAGTGATGGTTGCACTGCCACAAGGTCGACAAGGACCACCGGAGGAATCACTGTGGATGCCGCCTTAACCACAGCCAAGTATCTCTCCAACCATACTTCCCCTTCCTTAACATGGCATACCTATCGCCATACCAGCGTACGAGACGGTGAGCTTGCCCTTGCCAAAGGGATAGTGGTAGGTTCAATAGTTGGATAACATTGCCGCAGTCAATATGCTATTCGACCTTCAGAACTCTACACTGAGACCATGTTGACACCCAGTGGAGAGGAGTACGCATCGACTGCGCCATCCTACATGGTCCGAGATCCTCCAATCATTCTGTGGACCCTACATACGTGGGCCATGAGGACGCAACTTCAATCCTTGGGGAAGGAGCGACGGCTTCATCTGTCATGCAGCGGAGCGAACCGTATGCGTCTGATATCCTGCGTCTTCCTATCCACAGAAACAGTGCCCCGTGTGGAGGCACCGCTGGCTTTCTTCTCGGGACGACCTCCACCATACGGAAGATCAAAAAAGACAAACGGATGTCTTCAATCACTGCAGAGTGCCGAGGTGAGGTCTGCTGGGCCTCACTCTCCTGGTTAGATCTGTCAAAGAGTGGGAGAAGATGAAGTGGGCATACAATGCACCAAGACGCCTGAGAACTCGATCGCTTCTGTGAGACCGGGAGGGACGGCGCGAGCTAAGTACGACCCGCGTCTCGTGATGTCGAAGGTACACGAGTGCTGAACGAAGGTGAACCTGACTGGGTACGAATACGCCTTGAGTTCAAGTTGTCCGGAAGTAGGGAGAGCAATCGCTCATGCTGCTGAACGGAGACCCATGTATATGCGTCGCGCGAAGGGCGAGACCTTAAATATGACGACAGTCCATGAAGTTGATACGACGGAGGATTGGACCTGAGGCGACGGCGATTAGAACTGTATCGGTGGACGAGAATAGCGCCCATGCCTTGTTTCCCGTACATCCTGCCGGTCGAGCAACGCTCCGCGTAAAAAGCGTCTGCATGTTTGATTTAGAGGCGAACCGGGCAGCGGAGCCCGGTTTGTAACACCACTGGAGATGGGACGCCGCAATGTATCGATAGAGTCTTCGCGGGAGTGCATAAAGTGCGAGGAAGACCGAGCCGTCACTGACAACGGCTCGTGACTGTAATGAAAGGCGATATGATATGTTTCGCTGTACGTTGTGGGCGGTGTGAAAAGCTGTATGACCTATTGGCAGACTCACCTTAGCTCCATACTGTCATGGTGTTATAGAAGGAGGAAGACACCGGTACTGAAGGTTCCAGCTGATCTATTTATCTTCACTGGCAGTTGCGGTACAACGCGTACATTCTGTTGTTTCATGTCATTACGCAGCGACATGAACGTAGTTGCGTCACCACGCACCTCAACCCGATGTTCGATGATATGTAGCAACCCGTTGTGTTGAAAGGGCGGATCACCAGGAATCTGAACACTCACAATTGGAGAAGGGAGGAACGCGACAAGTACCCCGGCGGCGGGGGCTCTTCTACGATTCCTGCGGCTCAATTGCGATAGGAGATCATGGATGGATAGCGCGAAGGTTCAGTGATTTCATTCGCAACCACGCCGTACGTGGGCAATACAGGCAAGTGAGACTGGAATACGTTCGATGACGGTCGGTTCACAACCACCTCCAGCATCTGGAGACGTCCTCCACAAATTGCGACCGCCACGGGCATGATAAGGAAGCAGAAGGGTTGAGAATATGGGGAACCGCACACGTTGATCTCCGGTCTCGGCGGGATAGAGATAGTGGCGGCGGGTCCGGGGTGAAGGTAGGAGGCAAGGGAAGAGGAAGAGCCACAGACGCGACCCAAGGGCATTGAATCCTGTCGTTGGCAGAGGCTGGCAATACCTGCGGAATCACCAGCATGGCCGTAGTCCCGACCTTTTCCCTCGTCGACGCCTCCTCAGGGTCCTGCTTCTAGCATTTCTCCCCGCGTGGTAGGAGAGGATCCGCTCCGGCTTGTACGTTGGGAACTCAGATTATTTCAGCCGTCGAAGTTGTCCACGGTCGTAGTACTCGGGGGACGAGGGAGGAAGGGGTGGCAACCACGCGGTGTCGGGAATTCATGAGGGAGTTGGGCTATGGATTGTGAAGTGAATAGGAGGAGGCGTCGAAGTGGTTGTCGGCAGCAAGTATGCAGGTGAACCCGGGCAGTCCCAGAAACGAGGCAAATGGCAAGCAATAGATGGGTGAAGAGTCGGAGGAGGTTGGAGGGCGGACGCGAGGACGAGACTGGAGCCTGAGGAGGGCTGGTTGACGTTGGTGGCGCTGGGCCGAGGCCAGGTGAGGCAGGACCCCGAAATGGCGATCCTCCTGCTCTCGTCCTCCTCCTCGCTTGCACTCTCACTCCCGGATCGCCATTCGCCTTGTTTATTCTCTCGCCATGTGTTGTGTCGTGCTGTACCTTGTTATCCAGTACCGCTCCAGTCTCCTGGCCGAATGGCGAATCTTCAGCATTTTATCCCGAATTTGCGGTTCAAAATTCACGGGGTCGTCCACAAAAGTCTCTCCCACAAGTTGGAGTTCACTCGCCACACTCCCGAAGCTAGCCTGTACGGTCAATATTCTGGTTCGATGCAAGAAGATATCAAGAACAGCGCGACAAGTCAGCCATGACAGCCGGCCAATCGCGCTGCACTCAACTCCTTCAAAGCTACAGCCTCAAAACCATGTGAAGACATGTGCTCACGCTTGCTGGCCTGCGATGTATACCACGGGGAAGCGGCGTCGTGGCTTAGACCACTTTGCGCCTCGTCGCTCATCGCGACTCCCTTTGGTGCGTCCGTTGTAACCACTCTGCTGTTATCGCATGTCGCAAGCTACACCCTGCCAAAGGGTCTGCTGTCGGGATGGTTGCTGGCTGTATGGCGAAAATTTGCCCCATGTTGCGGTTGTGGTACTCTTGCTGTCTTCGACATCCGGTGCTTGGAGTTGTCAGCTCCGAGTTGGACACACATCTTGAGGCAGTCGTGTTGCTCTGGGCGAGGATATCAGACATGCACGCAGTATGTCCATGCAGAATGGATTTGAGGCGTCGCGGTTGGCGAACAAAAGGACTCACCCTCAGCGTTGTCATCTTCGCGGATTAGCGCTCCTGTGACGCGTGACGGCGTGACGTTGCGCGTCCTAGGGTCGAACCGTTTCTCCAGTGTTGTCAAGTGGGTTGGGGTTATATGTCGTGGCCGTTGTAACGCAACGGGACGACGAGAAGGACATGGTGATACTGGACGGGTACGGATGAGTGCAGATATGGGGAGTATGTGTAGTGAAAGCCTACCCCGAGTTCCATATACTTAGCCCGTGAGGTGTAGACACTTAACCGGTCCGCCGGACTGAGATTCGGAGGAAACAAGAAGTCCTGAGCCGGCCAGTCCAGCTGTTCTCTCTGTCTCAGAAGTGAGACTTTCCTATAGGCCCCTCGATGTCCCACTCGATGCCAGATCACCGCTTTCCCTGTGTTTACCTCTCGACTGCCAGAGCTCGTTGGACCGCTGACGCACTGTCGTACATCGGCCTGTCAGTTCAGTGCTGTACAGCATGGTTTTTTGCAGACGACGCAATCTAGAGCTCCGTTGAATGCAAGCAGATGGTCGGTGGTAAACGGGCAGCCTCGAGGCGTCTGGGTGCGGTGCGCAGGACGCAATTCTGTGGCGGAGATTGCGGCGCCCCCAGGCGCGTCGTGTTTTCTCGCGGGTGATTGGCACCCACGAGCGAGCAACATAAGGTTCTGCGCGGATCCGTTTCCCTTTTGATTTTGTCGCCTATCCTCTATCCTCCTCTTCCTGGCGCTATATAATGGCGTCGCTTGCATCCTCATCCCCCCGTCCCCTCTTTTTCCCTTCTTCCACCTTCTCCTCCCGTCTTTTTGCACTCCCCACTCTCCCTCCCTCCCTTTCCGCTATTTCATCCGCTACTCCTTTCCTAGTGCAAGTCTTGTATCATCGTAGTCCTTCATAACAAAATACACACTCCCTGAACCTCCATTACCCTCGTTCGCTGCCCCGATGGCCACGACCGGTGCCTCGCCCTCCAGCATCGCTCGCCTCCCGTCGTACCGCTCCACCATCATCGCTTTCATCCGTACCCGATGGTGTCTCGAGGCCGTGGTGAAGACTATCTCATGGTACGTCGCGTCATCTCTCCCTCTGCTCAGCTCTTTCTGAGCTGGGCTCTGCGTACGCATCCCCATGCGCAGGCTACCATCGATCGCAGGAGCGCGCTTGGGGAGCTGGACCCAATCATCGAAGAGCCCGAAGCGGTCACTCTGGTGGGTCCTCGATATTCAGTCCCGTCACCCACTCCATCCACGACGCGCATGTGTTCAACATGCTGACGCGTCCATTCGCTTGCTCCTCGCTGCTCACTCGCAGGCCCGACCGCTTGTCCCATTCGGAGAGCTTCCCGACCGCGACTTCTCCCCCTGCGACGCGGACCACCCCGCGCGACGATGACCTCGCCTGCCACTCCGAGCACGCGCACGACGAACCCACGCAGGCGACGATCGGACACTGGAAGCTGGCCGCTGCTTTCGTGGTGAGTGTCCGGGCCCGACGCGTCGTTTATTTTCGATCCACGGATAGCCTGATTCTGACGCGTCACTGCCGCCCGTCGCAGAACATGATGTTCGCGTTGCGCCGCAAGTACCTCGAGCTGCTCGCCGGGGCCGACCTCCTTAAGGACGAGGAGGAGGAGACGAAGTGAGTGCTGTGTCGCTGTCGCTGCCGGCGTCGTTATGAGTGCGCTAGAGAGTGGTCGTCGAGTCGGCCCCACGACGATGCCGCCTTTTCGCCCATGGGCCGGACCCCCAAAGTGGGCAGGGCCCTGCCTCTGCTCATATCCTTCCGCTGTTCATTGAAGTGTTCCGCATCTTGGATCTTGACCGTCGCTCGTTCGACCGTTGCATATCCCCTCCCCACTCTCGTTATCATCGCATACCGCTCGTGGGTAGAACAAAGTAATTGTGTCCGTGACGTTAAGCTGCCATATATACGTGTATGATCTCCTAGTAAACGTGTTCTTGGGTTCCGGTACAGCGCATGTGTAGTCTCTTGGTGTACATAGATACCCTCATTGCTTGTAGTATAGGTCCTCGTCCTCCTTGCCCGGTACTAACCATAGGAAAACAGAAGCCGTCGAATGGAATTGTTGATCATCGCTGTACATGTCACCGCGAATCAAAATCGCTCAATCGAAGGCGTCGAGGCAACTGCTCTCAGTTACCTCACTATAGAATCCATACAGTGCACCCTAAAGATACAACAAGATCGACGATACATGGTAGACATATCACGCCATGGAGACGTCTCCATCCGCATCTGGCCGCGGCGCGCCCCGTTCGACCGAGTTGACCAGCTCCCGGCGCACCTCCTGGCTGATCTGCGGGTGCGGGTTCACGCGGATGACATCCAGGAGCGCGTCTTTCTGGTCTGGGGTAAGGTCAGACGCGTACCTGTCGTGCCAAAGCATGAGCAATCAGACAAGAACAAAGGCACGGGAACGCACCTCTGGCAGAAGACGAGGAGAGACTGGTGCCATAGACGGCAGCTTCTCCGCGTCGCCGGCTCGGCGCGCCTTGTACGTGTGGAGAGGCGGATGAAGTGGAAGACGAGCGCGTCGACGACCTTGTACGGCAGCGCGTGCTTCTTGTCGAGGAGCACGCGGATGAAGAGGGAGTTTGCGCCTAGGAGTGGGGTTAGTCTCTGCGGAGTGCCAGGCGTGCGTGCGAGGCATACCAGAGTAGTCCATGTTCGCTAAGCGCATGAGGGCAGCGGCGGAGTGGCCGAGCGGGATCTTGACCTTCGCCAGGACCGATGCCACAATAGCAGCCTCCTGGAGGGTTACAGCCCGTCTATGTGCGCGTGTCAGACTTGAGGCTCCTGGATCGGAGGCTGAACTCACATTCAGCAGTGGAACACGATTCCCTTGAACACCGCACCAGGCTGTACATCGCCCGCTTCAAGCTCTCATATAGTAGTGCACGTTGAGCTTACGGTGATTCTTGCTGTTGCGCGCACCCTCGCGCGTCAACCGAATGTCTTCCCGGATAGCGTCAAGAAGAAAAACCTCCAGGAACAGCCGCGCCTGTGGCGGTTTCATCTGAGATATGAATATCCGCGTGGCGGCGTGACATGCTTGCGGCGACCAGTTCTCGGGGTGCGTGAGCGCGAGTATACGGGACCATTGCGGCAGTGAGGGAATGATCTTGAAGGGCTTGGGGAGCGGACCCGACTTGTACCTGGTGAGCATCTGCCCGACTCGTGTGGGATGAATATGTGCGCATCATACGCAGCACAGGACCACGACGCACTTTGAGTAGACTTCCACGACTTTCGGGTCCAGGCCGGCAGCCGGGTCTGGCGCACCACGGTCATGGTCTGCAGCGTCATAAGCGTCATTCGATGGCATGCAACAAGCGACGGGCAAGACTGACCATGCTGCTTTTCCTGCGCGACATCGGGCTTCCCAGACTCGAGGTTGTCTAGTTTGGAGAAGATGATGTCTGCGAGCGTTCTCCGCTCGCCCGCATTCGCGGGGAGCATCGCGTCGAGCGCTTTCATGTCATCTTCATCAACTTCCTGGGCATGCGCGTGTCATGCGGTGTGCGTAATGCGCTGGGAGGTCTTACTCACAATTCTTCAATCTCCTCCGCGTCCTCGTTTTCGTACCGGTCGAGGTCGAGGTCGTCGTCATCTTCGGGAGCCGCGCCGCGTGGGACGGACAGGGCTTGCGCGTCCTCGGCATCGTCCTCGTCGTCCAGCTCCTTCTCCTCCAGCTCCTCTTGCTGGTCCCGGGCGAGCTCGAAGATGCGGCGCGAGGTCTTGGGGTAGGATCACCTATGCGAGACGCGTTCAGCGGGAAGCAAGGCCGAGTGGAACCGTGCGGGCTCACTTCTCCGGACTCGTCGTCGTCGTCGTTTGCGCGGGACTTTCTGCGCT